>PVIJ01000717.1:16127-253826 GCA_004024925.1 Scalopus aquaticus | reverse complement strand
CTGCCTGTTCTGCTCCCCGCTCTGGCTCTGGTGAACCCTCTCGCCACCCCTTGCCTCTGGCCTGTACCCCAGCTTGTATGTATAAATAAAAAAATAAATCTTTAAAAAAAAAAAAAACGCTCAAGAAAATTTCCTTTAAAAAAAAAAAAAAAGAGGCAGCCCCTTCCGAGGCTGTCCAAGCATTCCCAAATACCCGGTCACTACCAACTAAGCAAGACACTACCTGGTTTAGCAAGAATCACTTAAAACTTATTTTAAGAAAGCTACAGTCCTTTCAGACAATGTGGGCAAGAGCTTTAACGAATCTGACTCAGTCCACTTCTGGCTACCTATTCTAAGGAAACAATTAAACACAAAAAGATGCACATTATTCCAATAACAAAAAACCAAAAACAATTAAAAGTTCACAAAAGGAGAATGATTAAATAAAGTATAATATTTAAGTGACAGAATATTATGCCACAAAATGTTCTTCATACAGATGGGGAGGGTAAAATAAGAAATATAAGTTTGTGGTATAGTTTCACATAGGTCAAAAAATGTTTTTGAGAAGAAAAAGTCATAGAAGTAACATTAGGGAAATCTTCCACTCCCCCCCCCCCCCGGCTTTTCCATAATTTACCCCCAGACCTAGCAAAGATGATTAACCACTCCCCACAGGGCACTTGGGGAGCTTACCAAGGCAGGATCGTCGTGTTTATAAAGGGTAACTGCAGGAACAGCTGGCAAGCCCAGCCATGGGCCAGGGGTCAGTGTCATGCTATCACATTTGGTTGCGGCCTACCAAAAAGAGAACAACTTCCTGTGAGACTCTCAGAATACGCTAAGCCCGACACCCTCTTCCAGATATAATGAAAACCGTGAAAAACCATCAGGGGTTGAGTGACTTTAAATTCCTTCTTAAAAACATAATATTTAGTAAATCAACAACATACCAGCACTGACGAGGAGACATAACCTAGAGCCAATGTTGCCAGATTCACACTGGAAGAAAAAACAGCAATCTAAGAACTAATTCTTTACTGCTGCTAATTCACTAAGCATGTACTTAAAAAAAAAAAAAAAAGAGGCTTTGCGGCTGCAAGCTGACATTTAAATGTCTTTGAACTGTTATGAGCTTTTATAACAACCACAGAAAATGTGGCATGTACAAATTTCAGGGAAAACATGAAAATGCATTTAATTGAAACGTTACAGGGGATGTCTCCCTCTTTGGAATAATGGATGTCCTATTTCTATCTTTCACAGCTATTATATTCCAGTCATCATTCTTTTCTAAAGGGATAAAATAAAAAAGAAAACTGACCTTTCTGATGTGCTGGGCATGGGCTACTCTGGTGGCCCTGAATCCTCTCCCCCCTCTTCGCTTAGCAGCGCTCCAACAGCCTTCTGGGAAACCACCCAATCTCCTCTACCAGACCACAAGCTTTGGGTAGAAGAGATACCACACCTGCTCCAGAGGTAGGCAAATAACCTAAACCATCAGAGTATTTCATTTCCCTGGCCACAGTGACTGGGTTCAGTTTGAGACTTCTGCTGGGACTTCTGACCCACTGAACTTGAACCTGGAAAGAAGGCTGGAGTTGCTGCAGCCACTCTGCACCAGCACAGGGAAGTCTATCTACAATGGGGCCAACACAGAGGGCATCAAGCCAAGTGATTAGGGGAAGGGACGGGAGAGGGAGTTGAACACTGTGCCTCAAGCCAGTCCTAACACTGGTCTTAGTTGTGTGAGCCAATAAAAATCTCTTTTTGCTTAAGTCGATTTGGGTTACTACGGAAAATGCCACTCAAAGTGCAGTGGTACCAAATCAACGTCATCGCCAAGCGGGAACCTTTGTCCACACCTCGTGCGTGAGCACTGGGCATCCCGACACGGAGCCGTCTGAGCTCGCCGGCACTCACCCCTCCACGTGGAGCCATAAGCCGTACTGCTCACAGAGTTCTTTCAAACGTCCGATCTTATCTGTGTGTCCTACAGCTGCAGTTCCTAGGATAAAACACAAAGTATAGCAAAAGGAACAAATATTTTCTGAGTCTTTACGCCATGATCAAAGCCCTTAATATCCACTATCTTCCTGCAAAGGAAGTCATACCACATCCCCATTTTACTGTGCTTTCTTTTATGGAGTGGCTTAAAATCAATTTTTGCAAGCTGATTATTCAAGTTTTGAAGAGTATGTATTCTCATACCTATAAAGTCAAGAGTGTTAGTTGTATTATTTAAATCCTCTAAATACTTATTTACCATGTACTTGATCTGTTGATTGATGAGAAATATATTCACATCTCCCACTGAGACTGGGTTAATCAACTTATTGTCTACCAATGTGCCCTTTAGTATTTCTTCATATATTTTGAAGTTATGTTCATACATCTTAACATTCATTCTCTTAGATGTGAATTATAATAATTAATTACAATATGAATTATACTAATATAAAGTCCATTTTCTCTCACACGACCGCACTTTGGTTTCATTAGCATTTGCCCAAGATCTCCTTTTCCACTCTTTTTGTCACTTTCTGGGTTATTTTTATTTAGGTGTATCCTTTATAAAAAATACATAAATTAATTTTTTTTTACCCAATTTGAGAGGTTCTTTATTTAATATAGCCTATGCATTATAAAGTCAGTTTACATGTATTGCTCACTAAACCATCCCTATAGGAGTGTTGTTTTTTTTAAAGATTTTTTTTTTATGTTTGCATACAAACTGGGGTGCAGGTCAGAGGTGTGAGGCAGTGAGAGGGTTCACCAGAGACAGAGTGGGGAGCAGAACAGGTGGAGCAGCAGGTGAGGCAGGAGAGGTCTGCCCCGCCATGTGGGATGCTCCCCTGCGGGCATCGAACTCGCGCCGGGGCAGACTAGAACAGCTCCACAGCGCTACACTTAACCTGTTGCACGACCAGGGAGGCCCTGGGAGTGTGTTTATAACACGGATTTTACTGGGCAGATCCCTCTTCAAAGAGTTTAAGTAAAATGTGTAGTCACAAATTCTCCCAACTATGTTAAAGTTCTAGTTAGTAGAATCCCATCTTTTTTCTTTGGCGAATTGCATTTCAAACTGTTCACTTTAAAAACGATGTGTCTCTTGGGCCTCCCTAGTGGCGCAGTGGTTAAGCGCTGCACTGTGGAGCTGTCGGCAGTGGCGACAAGAGTTCGACACCCGGCCGGGGAGATTCCCACATGGCACAGTAGACCTCGCCTGCCTCGCCCGCTGCTCCCTTCAGCAGTGTATTTCCATCCATCTGCCTGTTCTGCTCCCCACTCTGTCTCTGGTGAACCCTCTTGCCGCCCCACGCCTCTGGCCTGTACCCCAGCTTGTAAGCATAAATAAATAAATCTTAAAAAAAAAAAACGATGTGTCTCTATTATTGGCTCATAAGACTTTACATTTTGGACACAGTCCTGTGTTAGAAAGTGTTTTGCAGATACTTCTCCCAGTCTGGATCTTGCCTTTTCATTTTCTTAACCGGGATCTTTTGAACAGCAAAAGCTTTTAATTTTTTATAAAGTTCGACTTATGGTTTACATCTTTTGTGTGCTAAGAAACCTTTGCTTGACCTATGGTTATAGTTTCTTCTAAAATTTTTGTTTTAGCTCTTATTTTGGGGTCTATAAACAATTTATAGTTAATTTTTGCATACAAAGGTTAAAGTTCAATTTTTTGGTTAAAATATATCCGACTGCTGCAGGATAAATGTTGAAAGAGATTACCCTTTTCCCTTGAATTAACTGGTATCTTGGTAAAGAAAAAAACCTAGTGAACATACGTAGTATAATTCTATTTCTGAAGTCTCTACTCTCTTCAACTAATCACATGCTCTTGGTTATTTATAGTTTTATGGTAAGGCTAAAAATCAGATAGGGTAAGCCTTCCAATTTATTACGTTCTTTTTCAAAATTATTTTGGCTAACCCCAGATCTTCTGCATTTTCATATAATTTTAGTATACATACACACATCAATAACTCCCCAAACAAACCAACATTTAAGAGAATCTAATGCGCCAACTCTCACCACAATGCTGACACAGACCAACTTTTAACAGGTGGTACACAAATGTTTATTAAGACTTAGGGGTTTTTTAGGCTAAGTACCTATGACACCTACCAGCATTTGCAACAAGCAACAGGGGTAGTTTTCCTCGTTCTATATCATCTTTAATCAATTTCTCCAGGAGGGCAACATCCTGGGATAGAAAGACAAGTCATAAAAATGTGAGGCAACAAGAGAGAAGCTATATAATGAGAACTTCCAAAGGAGGCACAGAATTCTCAAAATGAATCACTCCTATCAGTTCTTGACAACTTTGTTGTTTTCTCTAATGATAGATGTGAAAATCAAAGCTTTCCTTGAAGAACGAATAGGAAAATCAGTTAAAGGAGATTAAACTTTAAAACTGCATATACAGGACCAACATTTCTCTGCTTTTAAACATTTATATTTAAAGAAAATATTCTCACAACCCAGAAAAACACCTAGAATGTATTTCTAATATTACTTATTGAAACCCCTAAAGTAGGAAATGAAATTACCTTGTAAAAAGGAATGTAGAACTCTAAAATCTATCCCCTTTGTTACTGGCATCAGTTACAGAGAGGCTTATCACTTGCATATCTAAAAGTAGTAGAATTCAATCCCAAGACTAAAATGAAGGTTTAAAAAATCTGCCCAATTATAGGTACAGGCAACAGTGGTAACCACTTCAAAGTATGGGCGGGATGGGAGGTTCTCGGGTTTAACTGGATGCCACATTTCTCCTTAAAGCAGGTGACACAGTGATTGCAAAATTCCCTAAAGTTGGGGGCACCAGTCCTATATGCCGGCCAACCTTCAGGGACATTCAAATACAGAAGTACTATTGCTATGGGAAGATAGAAGAAACAAATGAGTAAGTTAATAGCTAGAGGCCAGCAAAGACAACTTCAGTTGAAAGGAAGACAGTTTCAAAATAGGAATATTGCATAAACTGGGAAAGCTCACCATCTGATGCTGGGATCCAAACATTGTGTTACAGGGCACACGACACAAACAGGGGAAGGGCAAGCCGAGCTGCAAAAAGAAACACGCAGCTGTACGAGAATGATCTTTGTCACCATTAACTCATGATCCTGAAAGATTGTGGCTCTAAGAAAAGTCATAATTATTCTTTTTAAAAAAATTTCTCTAAGGAACTCTTAATATTGTAAATAGATGTTAAAGGACATCTAAATAGTCAGGCAAAAAAAAAAAAAAAGATAAATTTCCAAGAGCAAGGATGTGTTATAAGGATACAAAGTAAAATTCTGTAAATCAGTCAAGTAGCTATCTTTGGTATATTCGAGAATATATCAAAAAACAAAAATACTTTTCCAAACAGAGAACAACTGAACTCTGAGCATTTGGGAATTATTTAGGCTCCTCCTCCAAGTATTACTGGCAAAAATCACTAAAGGCATTCAAAGAACAATTTTTTATTTATAGGACAACCCAACCCTAAAAAGTAAATATGGACTAGGAGATGTACATTTCTTAAGAGAAATGAAGTCAATGCTATGGATAGAGATAGTAATTGTCAAATAAATATTCTTTGTTTTTGGCTTTCAAATCCTTGAGGAGTTTAAGGTTTTAGCAATTTTTAAACAGTTGTAGCACATTGCTTTGTATAAGACACAGTGGCATTAAAGACAAAAAGTTAATGAGGACTTTATTCATGCTTTTCCCCCTTAAATGATCTTCTTTTAAATCATGAAAGTGAAATTTAAAACACACACATACACAAATACAGACATTAAAGTGAAAATACCCCCATAGGCTTCCCTCTCCAATCCCCCACTATTAACAGTTCAGTATATAACCAGGTATTTTTTAGGTATAAAATTGTGTACTTATGTGACTATATTTTTCTAGATAGAAAATAAATGAATGAAATCATGTATACAGGTTTTAAAGCAAGGGAATGACCATCCCATGTCTGCTTGTCCTACCTTCGGCCCTTCTCATTTAATAGAACATCCTGGCACTCTTTTGAAGACTGGACTGCAGTCCAAAGATAGTCTTGGGGGCACCAGAGCCCCGCCGCAGGGCACACTTGGCACATGGCTGGTTTCATAGCCCTACAGGGGTATTATGAAGTTCCCACTTTGCACACCTTCAGGAAGAGCACATAATGTTTTGCCACAGTTCAGACTACTGAAGCCCCTGAGTTTTCCTTAGGAATCGTCTATCTTACAAAAGACAAACGACCAATTTTATGGGTTTTGCCTTAAAACATTCTTGGCCAAGAAGCTTAATAATTTCTTGTCTCAAAATAGTCCCTCGCGGGTTACATGCACCATGAACTTTAGGAATGGTAATGTTCTTTGATCTAGTAATTCTAGATTGACTCTGAAAATATGAAAAAATGTTATGCACACAGATGTCTGTACCCCTGTACAGAAAGCATCGCCTGAAAATGGTCAGAGAAAGCAAAAGAATGGGAACTCGAGCTGTTCGAAAGGGAAACAGTTACGATACTATACAGTCACATGAAGGAATATTGTGGGAGATGGTCAAAATAATAGTTTTACGAACTGTTAACATAATATGCACTTGTTATAACAGTAAGTGGAAAAACATAATATGCACTTGTTATAATAGTAAGTGGAAAAAGCTATATTTAATCACGTAAAAACACACATACAATCTTTGATTAAAGTCTAGAAAGAGAAAATGCTGACTGTGGTTGCCTTTGGGCAACTAAAAAAATAGATATATATTTAAATTCATGAATATGTATTTACATATTTTCTTATAATGACAAAACAAGCATATCCGAAAACCGTCTTTGTTTTCACCCTGAGGAGCAGCTACGGAAATGGGTCTACACACGCTGTAAAGTTTCAGGACAGAACAAGACATTGTTTCTTTAAGCTATTCACCTTTTATCACATTACCTGATTACAAAGGTATTGGCCCAGGCCAGGCCTAGCAGAAGCACTAAGATATATAACAGGCTTCTTGTTATATAACACATTGAATCCATCCACCACGAAGTCTTCATAACGAGAGTGAATGGCAAGTCTACAGATCTTTGCAAGTCCTTCTCTCTCTTCTTCATGGAAGTAAGCGCAGCCGTTTTCATACCTGTGAAGTGACACTCGCACATCAGCATGCTCTTACCTCTGGCTGACTCTGATTTTAGACCCCAGTCTTAGGATCCTGGTAATATTTTTCTCTGTCTAGAAACTGTCACTTAGATCAGCCAAAGGAGAGGGATGAGAACACCCTCATCTCAGACAGCTGGCCACTCACTGCGGCCGGGGGTTGTAAAGAACAGAGACCATGATCCTTGTCTGCACTAACTGCCATACCCAGCAGGAGCTATGGGAAGCAGTAAAGAACAAGAGTCCCTCAGATAGCAAAAAGTTGAAGGTCATGGTTCTGGTTTACTCCACAAGCAGACCAGCACTGGGTAGTGCAGGCAGAGTTCTTAGCAGTGTTTCAGCCCTAAGACATTCGAAGTAAATACTAGTGTCAAAAATACTAGTCAGGCTCACTTTAGTTTTCACTATTCTGCTTGGGACACTGTATTCTTCTTAATCTCCTAGATAAGGAGGGGAGAAGAATTTCAAGTAAAGGTGTTGAATTCTAACTAGAAGAAATTTCTCTGTTTATAGTCAGACAACCTTAAGCCTTTGCCAGGCCAAGCTCTTTCCCACCATCTGAAAGTGAGCCTCTCTCAAGTTAAATGTCCCCATGTTAGGCAAACATTCCTTGCCCATAAAAGTAACAGCATAAACACAAAAATACAGCTGGCTCTGGGGCTTCTGCTGAATCCTGAATCTGCCAGGATTCCTTAATACTGCCAATATTATCACAGAATAAAGCAAATTTCAATATCATAACACATTCATTCTCTGTGGGACAGCACTTCTGTTCCAGAGAGCACAAGCTAATTTTTTTTTTAAGATTTATTTATTTATGCATACAAGCTGGGTACAGGCCAGAGGCGTGGGGCAGCGAGAGGGTTCACCAGAGACAGAGTGGGGAGCAGAACAGGCAGATCGATCGAAACACACTGCTGAGGGGAACAGCGGGCCGAGGCAGGAGAGGTCTGCTGCATCTTGTGGGAATCTCCCTGGCCGGGCATCGAACTTATGTCGCCACTGCTGACAGCTCCACAGCGCAGCGCTTGACTACTGTGCCACCAGGGAGGCCCTCACAAGTAATGTTTTAATTAAAAACTACCGGAATCCATTCCTATCTTCTGTCAACAGGTAACAATTAGGAATCCTACAAATACATAACTGTTGACATTATTCAACCAGTATGTGGCTTCTGTTCTCCACTCTTTATGTAAATTAATTAATTAGCATATTTAATCCAACACTTGAATGGAACAGATATTATTCAAAGGAATAGATATTAATGCTATTCCCATTTAATATAATGAGGAAACTGAGGTCCTGAGAGTTTAAGCAAACTTTCCAAGAGGAAGTAGGGAAAGATATGAACTCGTTTATTAATGTCTTTAGTAAAAACTGAAAACTTTTAAAGTCTTTACCTGAAAATTCTGCATAGCCATAAGGTAGTGTCTGAAAGTATCCTAGTTGTAAGTTTTCTCAGCTTCTCTTTGTCCAGAGTAGAAATATAAGCACCCAGACTATGCCCCAATAACGCTATATGACCTTGTTCTCCAATGCTCTGGATTCTGTTAATCAAAATTCATTAAGGAAAAAGTATTAGTCAAAGCATGAAGAAATACAATTTAGAGATACAGTATTACACAGAATTTTCTGTCAAACTTGAAATCTACTTAATGGCTTAGAAGGCAGAAAAATCCAATACATTGAAAGTCTGAGAAATATTTAAAAAATTTGAGTCCTAGGAGATAGTCTTTCTATTGAATACCTACTAATTATACAAATTATATTTGAATAATTTTCCCCTAAATATTTTTAAATGCCAACCATAAGAACGATGGAGGGTGGTTGAGATAAAATATGTAGAAAAAAATTTTTTTAAAGAATCAAATAGTTATCTCTAACAATACAGTAAATTCAAGAACTAGTTATTATCAAGGGTAACTATATATCTTGTCACACACACACACACACATATATATATATATATAATTTAAATGGATGGACTTATTTCCCTTATAAGGAATAACTATAAACCAATAAGAAAAAGTCAACCAAATAGGATACTGGACAAAGTAAACAGGTCAGAGAAAAAGAACTGTAAATAAGTCTTAAATCATACAGAAGGAAACTTAACCTGGCTCATAATAAAAACGCAAATGAAAAGTATGCTGAAATTATCATTTCTCACCTATCAGACTGGCAATAATCCTTAAGTCTGATAACTCCCCTGCAGTTAAAGATAAGGGTAAAGAGCCACATTTCACTGGTGGAATTATCAACTGCACAACCCATGGAGGAAAATTTGGCAAATCTATAAAAATTACAAATGCACAAACTATCTGACTCAGCAACCCCACTGCTAGAATTTTCATCTCCAGCAACACTTGCTTCTATGAGAAATTATGCATTAGTAGCTAGAGCAATGTTTGTAATAGGAAAACAGGAAGAGGAGACTAGATGAAATATGGCTCATGCATTCCAAGAAAAAGCAAACAGTCCCTGAAGGAGGAAGCACCTGCGCACGGATGTGCAATGCGCTCCAAGATGGGAGGGGCACAACGCACGCAGCGTTTATGGACTGGACAGGGCAGGCGCAGATTTTGCTGACATATCCACACACATCTAAAACAGCTCTTAGGAACACATGAGAATCTGGCAGCACTGCCTACCTCTAGTGGGGAGAACAAGGAAGAACACAGCAGCAAGAAGAAAAACTGCCTTTGCAGACCCTCCGAAACTTTTGAAATTTCAATCAGGGGAATGAATTGCTTCTTCCAAGAAATTTAAAACAAAGAGAAAATGAAATTGCTTGATAATTGAGTAATAAAAATAAGCAGACGGGCGATTCACAGACAACACAGCCTCCGCCAGTCAGTCAGCGGGAGCAAGTCTTAGCAGTCAGAGCAGGAAAACACAGCAGTCATTCTCTGACCCCTTTGCCAGCCTCTTCCTACAACTGGACACAACAAAAACTAGGATATAGTTTTAGTAAATGCCTTTCTTTTACAAAAGTGATGACCTGACATTATGTCTCTCTGACAAGAAAATGACATTGTTTTGAAACCGTATGTAATTCTGAATACTCAGATTACTATTTCAGCAACTTGTAAGAACGCCATCACTATGAAAATCAAGAACACAGACAAGTTCAAAGAGAAGCTGCCAGCCATTCTTCGTACCGGGCACTCTGGGGCTCCTCCTCGTCTTCGCCATGCATCAGATTCTGGACTAACTGAAGGATGCTCACCATGTCTTGCCCACTGCAGAATGAGAAAGAGCGGATGGACTGGGAGAAGCAGCACCCCCTAACCCCCTCCCACTATTTTTCTTATCCAAACGACCTCTGAGAAGTTTTTGCAACTGAGTACCGACAAGAAAATCATGTGTGTGTTACGGTACACACCTTTTAAAAACAAACCTTAAATTACTTGAATTCTGAATATAACCTTGTGATTAAATATATCTTCTATCTAAATATGAATCTGATTTTGAAAAATTTCACCACTTGGCTTTTGCAATATTTCTCTCCCTGTTCATATAAATCTTAAGTATATTTAATAAATCTGTTATAAAAGCTAGAAAACTTCTCACAAGGTGCTGAAGGTGACAGAAGCGGCACGGAAACTCCAGTGCCTCTGGTGTATCTGGTTGCTCTCCATGTAGGAGTCTTGTCTGTCTGTTCTGACAGACAGACTTAAATATATAATGTGAGTATCTGTTATCTTTCTCCTAGAAACTAGAGGTCTACTTACAGTGGAAACAGATTTACTTCTGTCCAACATGTTATTAAATGCTCATTACATGAAGAGGTGAAAACTTAAAAGAATGTGAATGGCTAAGGAGGAAGCTATGGCAAGGCCCGACAGGACCAATAAAAAGTTTTCTCTTTTGGAAAATAAACACTGTCCAAACCATGCCCCCAAAGCCACCCCCCCAAGGTGCTGACCTTCACAAGAGGCCTCCGGCCTTGGACTGTGCAGCGGTCAGGCCAAGTATGGCTGCGGAGCCACACTGGGCACAAGCCCCTACCTTAGAGCTGCAACCAGACCGCACACGAGCAGCACTTAATGCTACGCGGGGCACAGCTCTCTCTTGGGCGTTGGCAGCTGCATTACTAAGTGAGAATGCTGCTGACCGGTGGCTTTAATGACCCTCTCCCTCAGCCCCTCAAGCACCCTGAGAACTACAGATGTTCTTGGTAGTCTCTCTTTTAGGGAACTTTCTGGGGGATCAGCAGACCCCTTCCCTTCAGCATACGTGCAAGGAGATTACCAGGATTTGGTTCCTGTTCTGAGCTGCAGGACACACCTCACACGGAGAGGGCCACAAATCAGTACCATCAGGCTCCAAGGAGTGACAGTTTTAAGATTATTAGTATCTGGGTGTGTTAGATGCGACATTTATTGGCACACTGTGATCCTACCTCCATATTTTACTTTTGCAACCTATACATACTTATATTCAGGTCAAAGGACAATTAAGGGAGTTGTATTGTTTACCCAAGTACAGCTTCCTGGTTATAAAGAAAAAGTCATCTTGTCTGGGAAGAAGGGCTGGGACTTTAATTCCACATCGAGTGCTAACATCTTATGAAAATTTTTCTTACATCACTATTTATTATTCTGATATTTTCCCTGCTCACTCAAATTGAAAAGACTTGATAGATCTGCTTTAGTTGCCCCAAAGTAAGCCACTCTGCCAATAAATGGTTAGAGCTGACATTTTCCTTTATTTTACTCTATTTTCAAAATGATAAATCTTATCAAATTAAAGTAATTCTCACAATCAAGTTCAGACAAAAGGTCTCCAGGACGAACTAAGTGTGACTACACATCTGCACACCCAGCTTGGGTCAGGAGGCCCCATTAGCTACGCATGGGCAAGGGGGGAGCAAGTGCAGCGTTGGCTCCCACCAACCTCTCGCCTCTGGGTTCCCTAAGGTCACACTTCGTGTAATTCTAAATCTGCTCTGTGCTCATTAAAACTAAAATTGAAAATCAAAGATAGGAAGACCATACTTATTTTCAGCAGCAAACTTAAAGCAGTGTAAAACACATGTTGGTTCTCAACACCTGAAACTTTAATGTCATAATGTAATGCTACTTCAATTAAATAAATCAAAAATCAGATTAAAGGAAATCAAATTAAAATCAAATTAAAGGAAAAAATGTACTTCCAAACTGGAGATACCTATCTTAATGCTACTCACCTGCCTTGGAGGGGCCCTGGAATATCTCCTGATAGGAGCTTCTTCCCATTTTCCTCCTCAGGTCTTCTAATTTAAAGGAAATAAAAAACTACTTTACCATATCAAATTTTTACATCTGAGCACGCAAACATGTGATGGTGTTGCTTATAACCTCTTAGTGACTGATGCAGGGTTTGCAATACATTTATCACATCTACCCTCCGCACCCAGCTCCCAGGATGCGGTATGGACTGAATTCCAGGAAAAGAAGAGAACGTGAAAAACAAAAATAATACTTCAACTCATGACCTGAATAGATAAGAAGTCCTTACAGATTTAAGTCAATATATTAAGTAACTCTTAATAGGCAGTTCTGCCCCTCAGTTTCAAATCCTCTAATTACAAAGCACCTTCTACCCTAGACAAATACCAATTTTTAAATTAGCTGAAGCTACGCTGTGTCCCATCTGAAACCGGAGGTGTCTCTGACAGAGGGAAACCAGTGCCTCCAGTTTTACAACATGCCACACAAGTTCATTACAGTTCTGCTCCAGACTCACCTCTGACTGTCCTCTAGCATCTTCATGGCCTCCTTCAAGTTCTTCCCCATCTCAGCTAACGTAGGGTCTGCAATCTGGGAAACACACCAACGGGGTTACATTTTAATAATTCTCTAATATTTTTGCACAAAAATATCCACAAAAATTAAATCAACTTTTAAACTAACTTAAATCCATTTTCTTTTTATTATAAAATACATGGACTTAATGTAAAGCACAAGGTTGACTAAAACATTCCGACAGCACAAAGGCACAACGTGGAAAAATCCACAAGGGTCACTTCCCGGCGGAATCCACTTTTAAGTCTGACCTACACTTTTCCAAATCTTCCCTTTATACGTACCACTGCAACAGTTTCTTCTATTTTATAGCGAATATGGCTCGGCGGAATTATGTCCACTTAATTCTTCTTAGAGGTTACACTTTACTCCACTGCCTAATGTACTATCACTTATTTAATCAGTACTGAATTGACGGGGTTATTCCAGCTCCTTCTATTAGAAGCCCAGTTCAGAAATCTATACAGCATACTCTGTGTTTCAGTGTTGTAGCAGACTCCCCAAGAGGTTCATATCCTAATCCCTGGAACTTGTGTCTGTTACCTTATATGGCATGGTCTTGACAGACGTGATGAAATGAAGGATACTGAGATGGAGACAGCACCCAAACATTCCTAAATGCAATCACATGTATCCATATAAAAAAGAGGCAGGAGGCCAAAGACACACATGCTCACACATACACGAAGCTAGAGCAGGACAAGATCTGAAGATGCTGGCCTTGAAAACTGGAGTGACAGGACCCCAGACGAGGGAAGGGCTGCTGCTGGCAGACAGCAAAAGCTGGGACAAAGCAATAAGGGACTCTCCCCGAGAGCCACGAGGGAGTGCAGCCCTGCTAACACCCTGATGTAAGCCAGTGGTTCTGATTTAAAATTTCCAGCCTCCAACACTGTGAAAGAATATAATTCTGGTGTTTCAGGCCACCCAGTTTGTGCTGATTTGTTACGGCAGCCACAGGAAACAAATACACTCACACATCTGTATGAGCGCCTGTGAACTCCAAAGTTCACCCTCGCTGCTAACAGTGACGGCCTCCAGAGGAGGGACGGGGAGATGGGCCCAGGGCTCAGAGGGAGCAGGTTAGACCCGTTTGTTCCTTTTGACCGTTAGTATCAAGTATACACCTATCCTCAAGTCCAAAAATTAATGAAAACATTCAATTCTTACAAAATTAAAATACACATTCGTGTTCCTTTCTTCCGCATCCTGATAGCAATTTTTAGGGAGACAATCTTGTCTTGAATTTCTAGACAGTATGGGTGGGGTCATAAACAGTTACAGATACTCTCTTTTGATACCTCTTATTCTTCAAATGTACTGTAAGTGCACTTATCTTCTTCTCTTCACACTGCCTGCCGCACCTGGGAGCCGCCTGCCTGGGGGGGCATGCATGGGGTGCCGCATCACCTCTTCAAAGCGGCTTTTAAGAAATTCTATTCCGCTCATCAATGTAAGTATCAGAAAGTGCTAGTTCCAGAAGGGGCGTTGGGAACCCAGTCCAAGGATTTCCCCATGTTCTTCAGAGCCTTAAGGCTCCCCAGAGAATTTAACAGCTCCCGGATTGGATCATAAGCTTCCTGAAGCGAGGACTCAAAGGGAGGAGAGGCTGGGTAGGCGGCTGGGCTTCCAGCGCCCCATCTTCCATGAGGCATACCAGCTCTGTTTCATACACAGGGTGCTGAGTAGTTTCATTTGAAAAATGTTTCATTGATAAGAAATAGAACACAGGAAGTGTAGCAGGAGAGCCTCTGATTCTGGCTGAACATTTCAGAGGTGAGGTCAGGTCACAGAGCTAATCATAGTCGTGCCGCACCCCCATTTCCTGACGCCCGTTTCTTCCTCTGTTACAGTGACTCCCACAAAGGATTACAAATAAGCACACAGCCATATCCATTCTGATTTTTATACCAGATAAAAAAATCATTTTAAAAAAGGTTGTTTCCCATAAAATTCACAATTGAAATGTAACCATGAGATGGCTTGGAAAGCAACTGAAACGGGCCTCAGTGCCCCCAGTTAATGATTACAGCAGGATGAGGAACTGTCAAGGGCACAACCATCTATGCCAACTCCCGGTCTGCAGCATGTTCCTCATCACCTTCCTCATCCTGCCAAGTGAAAAGATCAACAGCGCCGCCTGTACAAACACCTCCATGTTTTAGACTTGTAAACTCGGCCTGTGTGAGAGATCCTCGTGCCGTCCATCCACCTCTGGCTACCTACTAAATCACAGTTCAACACTTTCTAGAAATCTTTACAGATGAAGCCATTTTCACTCTTTCACATCCCCTTTTAAGTCAAAAACCTCAACTTGTTGCCCTACGAAAACATTTATGAGAACAACGGGACAGAATGCCTGAAACTGAGGCCACGCAACCGCCCCTCCTCACGGTGTCCTCCATCCGCGGCTGGGAAGTGTTCTATGGATGACCTCTCTGGAGCTGACGCTCCGCCTCCGGGAGATTACAGGCTTCTTGAAAGCAGCAATTGAGACTCTACTAATTTTGACTTCTCTTATTATAGGACCAAGGCTCTCAAGTCAGCTGCATTCTTAGTCTGCCTCTGAGAGCCCTTCGGAGGGCATGGTATACCGGATGTTAACATTCTGGCTCTAAGGGCAACACAACTCATTTTTCTGAGACGACTGGAACAAATTGTTCAGTTAAGAATCGACAAAGCAGTTCCCTTACTTTAGAAGGCACTTCCTATGAACAACACTGTAAACACCGGCTCACATGTGACGACGAGAGGCTGACACTGTGCCAGGCTGCAGGGAACTGCAGCTCAACAGCCCCCAGCTAGGCCGCTAGAGAGCACGCACTCATTGAGAGGAATGGCTGACATTTAAATTGTTCTTGATCCTCTTTATTATTATTATTTTTAATTATTATTCATATTTTTTACATTATTGCATATTCCCCATAGGTTACCCACCACCAATTCACCTGTGACCCATCACCATAGTACCTTGTGCTCTTTTCTCCCCCGTTTTGAACCTTTATCCTCCCCCTCCCTCGCTGAATGTCTCTCTCTTATTTGGTTCCCCTAAATTCTGGTTATAAGTGAACCATTTGATATTTTTCTCTTTCTTTCTGGCTTATTTTGCTGAGCATTATCCCTTCTAGCTCCATCCATATTGCTGAGAATGGCATATGTTTATCTTTTTTGAATGCTGAATAGTATTCCATTGTGTATATATACCACATCTTCTTGATCCAATCATCTGTTTTTGGGCATCTGGGTTGTTTCCATATTTTAGCTATTGTAAGCAATGCTGCAGGAAACATACGGGTGCATGTATCCTTTCGAATTAATGTTTTTGTCTCCTTTGGGTAGATTCCCAGAAGTGATATTATTGGGTCGTATGGAGGCTCCATTTTTATCTTGCTCTTCTTTTTCAGGGGTAAAGGTGGGGTGGGTGGGTAGGGAAAACAGCACATATAGTCAAATCTGAGTAAAGTAAATGTATGACACAGCTCCAATACTGTAGACTCTCCCATGCTTATTGTGTTAACAGGATACTATGAATACAAAAATGAATAATGATGTAAAAAATATATAAATTAATTCAAAAATAAACTTATTAAAAATAATTTTAAAATAGGATACTATGAAATATAAAATGCTATCCACTAGCAGGATATTGGGCTTGAACTCAAGGAATGCTCTCAGAAAAACGTGTATTTATTAATTCGTTCCTTAAAACAAACTACACGTACATATGCTTCTCCTGAGGGCAGCCACTACTTTCTTATTCACATCTGGTGTCCGAAGTACTGCTTGTAATG
The DNA here is from genome assembly GCA_004024925.1 of Scalopus aquaticus. NCBI lineage: Eukaryota > Metazoa > Chordata > Mammalia > Eulipotyphla > Talpidae > Scalopus > Scalopus aquaticus. The sequence goes on along the minus strand of PVIJ01000717.1, from coordinate 237,116 downwards.
CACCACATGGTGGTGGGTGTGTGATAACTGTTAATAAACAATGGCCGCGCAACAGTCAGATATAAACCTAAGTGAGTGAAAGATTATTTGTATAAAGAGGTTTACTATTTAGTATTAGAAAGAGGCTGTTGCATGATATTGAGGGAAATCTGAAAAACAATATTCTGTGTAAGAACATCGGATTTTTTTTTTTAATCCCTTAGAACCTAGTATTGGGTCTGGCATAGACAAGGGACAGTGATGTCTGTGATCTTTAAGAACTATTACCACTTGCGGGGTTGTTCACGATATCCCCGGCATGACGCTAAGCAACGCCTTCACATGCTTACTTCCCGATGGACCCAACGTCACACAGCATGTTTTAGATCCCGAGTTTAAAACAGTCTGTACTACTCCAGAGTCAGCGCCCCTAACCACGGGCACCACTGTTTCCCAATTTTATCAACTAAGTAAATGAAGCAACTCATACTGTGGACAAGTTCCGTACTCAAAAATTATAATTAGAGCTAAGGTTTCACTTTAAGGACAATCATTGCTTGATTAATGTTTTCGTTTGGATAAAAAGTATATCAAAAGACTCTCCCGCAAGTAAAATTACAACAGCCTCAAGTAAATAACCATATATTTAACAGCCTCAACTAGAATACCATAAACTTATCCGCCAAATCAGGGAATTTCTGAGAGTGAACGGGGGCACTATTAATAATTAAGCCAGGACAGTAGGTATGAATTGCGCTGGTCCCAGGTAAACCAGGAAGTACAGTTACCCTAGTCTTCACTAAAATGTTTATTTTAGGTCTTAAATCACCATTCCATCTAGCAAGGCCCATGCAAATGTTACAGTGGTGGCTGTTCACGAATTTAATGGTTAAAATGCATGACAACATCTAATGTGGAATTTGTGACCCTCGGTGCAGGGAGAGTAAATGCTCAAGGACCGCACAGTACTGCTACACAGACTTCTTTTCCTACCTACAAACATACCTGAGTGCACTTCTCATTTACCTCTTGAGTAAAGTGACCTGATTAAAATCCTCGGGGCTACCAGAAACAATTTCTCAACAGAGGTCTTTATATTAACAAGAAAGCCAACACATGCCCAGCACCAGTCTGAGGTAGTGGGTGTGTAGCCCTGTCCTTTCATCACCCCCCGACTGCTGAAGCAAGCCCGCCCGGGTAGACGCAAGCCCACACCTTGAAATTGCTGCAGTGAAGCCCCTTGTCCAGGAAAGGGGGCTCAGCGACTCAGAATTCTGACTTGGATTCCTAGGGCCTCCTCACACCCTGGGTGCCAAAGCCTGAAAGAGCCTTATAGCAGTTCTGCTGTTAAAGACCAGACCAAAAAAGTGTCACAACGCATTATGGAGTGAGTATCTCTATGTACATGTATGTTGTAATTATAAAACTCCTTATATACTCACTATTGAGAATTCAGAAACAATCATTAGATTGTCAGTCACTAGATTGCAGATTTGTATTTCAGCTATGGTTGATTCTGCTGTGTTGTGAGTGGATTCAATTATGTCTGACATAGATGTGTGGTGTGGCTAAGTGCAATTTCAAGGCTCCTGAGGAAAACCATTCAATTGTTTATAAAATAATTGTCACAGAACTGAGACAGCTCCTTCTGTAAAGCAAGCCTCTTCACTTGTCCCTTTATAAACATTTTCCCAAGAGTTATGCTTATACTCATTGATTTTCATCACCTTCAGTCCTTGTGGAATATTAAAATATTCTGCCATTATTAGAAGAAATAGCACACAGGCAATGTTAAAGTATCATTGGTTAAAGGTCTCACAATATAAACGTTGGAAGGAAAAAGCCAGGAGTCAGGGAGGAGTCTTGATTTTTCAAAAAAGCTAGTAGGAAATTATAAATTTAAGTGGATTAATGAAAAAAATCACTTATTTTTGCTTGTGGCTAGAGTTACATCAACTCAGTAAGAGGTGACACTGGTACTACTCCTGCCCTTATTGGGTACATTCTATTATTTCATTTTATTTCCTTTTTTAAAAACTGCTGACCATGACCTGCTCAACTGATCTGACACCCCAATTACTGATGCAACCTGTAGTTTGAAAAATACCCACAATGGATGTTTTTAATAATTACCATCCAGTTATTAATGGGATAAACCATCATGTTAATAAAGTTTATTAAATAAGAAGTCATTTATAATAACCTTTCACAGGTAGAAACTGCAGTAGAAAAGTAACAATCTCAGAACCTAAGATCTGGCAACTGCTGCTTTACAGTCAGTTTAACATATTCTCAGCTTTCAAACATGCCTAATTAAGCTGTTATGGACACTTTCTTCTGCTAAGCAAGCCCATTTACCAGGGGTGACAACAAAAATTATGTATTTACTTTCAAAGGAATTAAGGGGGAAAACAATACCTCAAAACCCTGAATTCATTAACATCACATCTAGCATAAATCAAAGTTGAAAAACAAAATGGGGGCGGGGGCTAGACTACAGCCTCAGAAAGCAGCTGTGGGACAGCTGCCAGGGGTCAGGGGACTTTAGGAAGGTAGACATGTCCCATGGACCCTGCTGGAGGCTACAGCACTATAGACAACTGCCAGTGCCCAAATCCTAACTGTACAGTTAAAGTGGGTATTTTTACTACATGTAAATTATCCCTCAACTTAAAAAAAAAGGAAGGATGAGATGCTTTAAAGTCAGTTTAAAAGAAATACTAGTATAAGTGGTATACTGCTATGGCGAAATTCACAAAGATGGTATATGAGTAACTGCTATTCAGGGAAATACAGAGCTAAACCTTTAAAGAGCAGTAGCTCCAGAAAAGGGGGAAAAAGGAAGTCCAAAACGTAATTAAAAAATATATAAATCATTGCATTTGTTAACAATATAAGTTTATAACACTGTGGCGTCAATAAATTGGTTTTTCTGGAATGTTCTTATTTGGGATGGGAGTGGGAGGCATTTAGGACTCCAGACAGGAAAAAAAAAAACACCTGAAACCTGGGAAAACACCGGGTGCTCATATCAGAGAGACCTTGGTGCTAGCAGAGCTGGTTTACTACAACAGAGGCATGAGACAGACAGAGCACTACCTTGTTTCAGCTGCTCAGAGTGACAAAGCTCCAAGTTGCTCTTCTACCAACCAACTCCTCTTATTTTCTACAGCTTTCTAAACAGGGCAAGTACCAGACAGTGATAAGCAACCATCAATTCCCTAAAAATTACATACTTTCCTCCCAGATGGACAAGTAAACAGGACCTGCTCTCCAGCATCAACAATGCACCTCTCTAACAGGCAGCAAGAACCAGCAGTGGCTGCCCCAAGAACACAGCTGTTCCTTATGGTCAGTGCTAACAAAAAACAAAAGCTCTCTGGGAAGCTGCAGTGCCCGGCAAGCCTGGCTGCCTTATCAGCCTCAATTTCCACTTGTAAATACTTTTTCCTGATTTCCAGAGAGGTATTAAGAATGGGGCCCACTGTCTCCGTCTTCTAAGAATAGGATACTTAATCTTATTTTTAATTACTACGGCTGCTAGGCTTGAGAACACTAAGACATACCGTAATTACTGGCTCATTAAACACCATAATATTTCTAGTTGAAAAGGGATATGCAAATATCACAAACGGTGTTAGTATTTAACCTCACAAATCCCTCAAGAAGAGGTAAAAAGAGCAAATGGGAAAGAGGAAAACTACAAAACAGAACCATAAACACCTGGTAATGATGGAGGCAGCAAAATCAGTAATATCAGCTCAAACCTGCCTTAGATAAAAGTACAGTAAGACTGACCTAACATAGGCAGAAGGTCCTTGGGACTCTCGACGACCAAAACGGGAGGTAAGGAGACCAGGTCACGCAGGATGAGGGGCACTGCCAAGGGCTGAGTCCCCGCACACCTAGCTTTCTGGTAACCAAAGCATCACCAAACTTCTAAATAAAGATCCAAAACACTTCCAATATTTAACAATCAATTGTATTCATTCATGCTTTCTCCAACCCACTTACTCTAGTTCAGGGCTGAGGAAACTAGAGAACTTGGAGAAAACCCACCCAGACAGGGGGAGAACCTGGGAACTCCTCAGAAATTGGCTTGCCCGGGAATGGATTGTTTTTTGCTCAACCACAGTACAGTAATGTTGAAAGAAACACTGTCCTTCAAGGACTCGCTCTATGTGAAGAGGGGAAGAAAGCACAGTCCGACGACTCGCCTAAGTGTTGGGATGGCAGGGGTCGCAGTCCAAGTTTCAGAGAAGGCATTGCTAGGGACCACTACTCTTCCACAGATCGATTTACTTCGACAGTGCATCTCAAGTAAATGCCTCCTGAGAACTACACACATGGAGAAACACCACCAGTGGGCCAGTTCTACTTCCAAAAATGTACTAGTTTATCTAGAATCCCACATTTACTATGGAACAAAGGAAAACTGCTTACAGAGAAGTAGACTACAGACATGGAAAAAAGATCTTTCATTGAGATACTTAAAGGGAAAGTTTGTTTCCTGGGGCTTGTTGGGGGATTGAATCAAAGATACAGATATCTATCATCCTTATCATGATTTGCAAAGCTGAATTAGAATTATGTGGGATTAATGTGCCAGCCTTCTCTTAAAATTAGAATAATTTTGAGGAAAAGAAGCTATTATATCATGAAGCGTCTGTGTATCTTCAGACTTTTTAGGTTGAATTTTGTGAAGCTGCCAATGTTCAATGTTTGTTTTTAACGCACAAAATTGCTATTTTCCCACCTAATACAACATATCCAGTTTAAAAATAATTCAGTCTCATTAGGCTCCTGAAAAGCTCATAGAACTAAATGTCTAATGTCACTGAGTCATGTTTCAAAGTTAAAGCTTTATTTGGCTGTTTCTACTTTTCCTCATATAAGAAAAATATATTAGAAAAGTTTATTCCTTGTTAAGTTATTGGCAGCTCTGACTATATTTCCAGAGAAATGAAAAGTGGATAGGGTCCCAGGCTAGACCTCAAGGACTATCTAATCTTAAGGCAGTTAAATACTTCTCACTTGGCACAAAGCAAGAAACCACATTTCCCTGACCCCTGGCCTTAATCATTGACCGCTTTAGCCACTGAGCACCTGTATGCAAAACCTTCACGTCTCCATGATGCAGGAATCTGCTTTACAGACAGGCTCTCTCCCTTCCCAGAGGCCTCAGACTCCACGGAAGAGGAGAGCTACAAAGGTATACCACTGAAACTGGTCTTACAAGGTTGGCTAGGGGGGGTTCTTTTTGTGAACTTATAAAATAATGAGAAGGAACAGAAATTCCGATGGTCCTTATCAGTAGTGATCAGGAATGTTCCATTCACGGGGTTCCTACTGCTCCGTCGTATAAACTTCAAACAATAAGGTGACAAAGAATTTTCCAAAAGCAGGTCCAAAGGGGGAAGAGGAATTAAGCTCAGGATCGGTATAAGAAGCAAAAATGGATTGAGTTGTAGTTATTTAGGTCAGAAACTTTTAATCTTTTAGAAACAAAAATTAAGCATACAACACACACTCTTCAGTGTTGTCCAAAAGAACTTTCTGCGGTGCTGAAAATGCTCCACACGTCTGTGCTGTTTCGTACTGTAGCCATAAGCCACAATGTGAATGTTCAGCGCCTAAAATGTGACTAGTGAGGAACTGAATTTTAGATTTTATTTCACATTAATTAATCTAAATGTAAAATTAGATAGCCAAATGTAGCTAGTGGCCATACCATTGGACAGTGTCTTTTTTTTTTTTTTTTTAATTCTTTAACTCAGTGCTTCTCCAGCAGAGGCAATTCCTCCCCTCCCAGGAACAAATGCTTCATCTGGAGCTGTTGACGTTGCCTTGTCCCACTAAGGGGTGGAGGGTGCTACTGGCATCAGCCTCCAGAGATGCTACTAAACATTCTGCAATGCCCAGGACAGCCCCTACAACTGAGAATTATCCTGCCCCAAATCTCACTAGTACTAAGGCTAAGACACCCTGCTCTTAGTTTACTCAAGGCTGGAATTAAAGTAAATGTAAAACAAATTGCAATACACCTTGTCTAAACATAACATCCGGGAAGAATGTGATTTTCCAAGCAACAGGAAAAGGTCTGGGCTGTTCTACCAGTTGAAAGTAGCAGGTTTTTACTTAAAAAAAAACAAACAAAAAAAAAAACAAAAGAAAAGGTATGTAGGTGTGCTGAATAACTTACTAAGCTTGTCAGCCTCAGTCATTATTTCTGGTGGCATTTCTAAAAACCGAATATTAATGTAAGTGAAAACTGTGAGAGAATGCCACAGGGTCTCTTCCTTATGAACTGGGCATACAGTAGTGGTGGGGCTGAATTCCTTGCCCTTTCAATGAACTTATCTGGTTTCTCAAGACATCACTAATTTCAGACACAAGAAAACGGATACCACTGTGACAGAAAAGCAAATCAAGACAAGAAAATGACTCTGTCATTGCTGACCCACACATCTTCATGTTACCAAAAGAAAAAGCAAGGTTGCAGAAACACATGTGGACCAAAGCAAAACCTCCATGACAGCACACCACTTTCCAGAGTGAGAGATGTTACCTGACATTCAGGAGGATGGACAGCAAGTAACTGTGGTTTCCGTAACCAGTATAAATTATGCAACGATTAGTTTAAATGGGATCATTCAGAACAGCTCAAAGAGTTCTCAAATTTATAACAGCAATGTAAAATTTAACCCAAAATAGTCTCCTCCTCAAAACAACAACAACAACAAACAAACAAAAAACTAAACCAGGAATAACGGATGCAATTCAGTGTTTTACTCTGAATCAAAACTTTTTTGGAATACAAAAACCTCATATTACAGCAAGGCCTTTTCTTTACTGCCCACTTAGCACTAACAGAAATTGTTCGTTACATGTAAGGTCTTCCACTGCTTCGGGGATATAAAAATAAGACACAGTCCTAGTTTTGAAAAACTTACATTCAGAATTTTTATACCGGCCCACGGCAGAAACTTCCAGCCCACACATTCTGAATTCCTAAAAGATCACTGCAATTTTTGTGAATGTGCCAGCCTTAAGTATGCTGGAGTTTCAGTATTTCTTTAGATTTTCATTTGGGGAACTAAACATTTATGGAATTATCACTGTAATCTACTAATCCAGAAAAGTAATATGTAAAGCAGGATTCCTGCTTTACAGATCTGCCAATAAAGAACTACTCCGGGAAGAAAGAACACCCTAGTTCCTAACTTTAGGTTCCTAACTGAAATGACACAAAGCCCATCTTCTTATGCAACTGGAAAGGAAACACTGCTGAAGGGGCATGTTAAGCATCGTTTTGCACTCACTATTGGTGTTACACACATGATATAGAGCAAGGGCTATGGTCTCAGCACTACTGACATTTTGACTCAGACAATTCGCTGCCTTGGGTACTGTCCTTTCCACTGTGGGATGTTTACCCACCTCCCTGGCCTCTACCCACTTGGTACCTCCCTAGCCTCCAGCTGTAACAACCAAACTGTCCCCAAATATCCCCTAGGGAACGAAACTGCCCCCCAGTTGACAATCACTGATGTAGACTGAAACTCAAAGTACCAGAAGGTAGATAATACTGTGCCAATCAAAAGCAGAAAAGAGTTTATTCCTAACCAGAAAAGCATGTGACAATCACCACAGAGGCGCTGGAAGAAAAACAAACGGGAGGAAGAAAAACTTATCTTTTTCCCTTCTATTATTGCCTTCCACCCAGTTTATGAGGAACAACCGAGAAGGTTATGTGCATTGTGTTCACATGAAGACATCTGGCTCAACCTGACAATTACTCCCTTCAACTCTCCCATGACCAGTGACCAAATCTACAGCGGACGGTGCACTGAAAAATGACAAAATGTTATTTCTGTCAGTTCAGAATTAAAATAAAGCAGTCTTTTTTTTTTTTTTTAAATAAAGCAGTCTTAAAACACTAGCATAGCTCCTGAATTTCATGCATTCCGAGTAGCTTGAAAAAGTGGGTCTGCACCAAACTGGACAGACTCCCAGGCGGGAAGTGGGATAAGGACTTGAGAATGTGGGCTTCTGAAAGTAGGTATGGAAGCAGAAACCAACACCTGTTCTCAACGACAAGCCCCAACTCCGGGCCGATTCGAGTTCATTTCACAACCACAAGAAAACACAGCCACCAGTGGATTTCGGACTGACTCGCAAATCTCCGCCGCTTTGGAAAGGACTAGTCACAGAGCTGCGGGGCAGCTGCGACCCGGGAAAGGAAACTCACCATCTATAGAAGGCCCATCCCCTTCTGGGCCTCCGGGGTCTTAACCCGCTGTGCACAAACTACTGCATCAGAATCACGTGGGAACTTGTTAACACGCAGATCCCGGCCCCGCCCCCCACCCAGGTTAGGAACCGCGGGCTGAAAAATCTGGATTTTTACCAAGGACCCCAGCTGATTCTTAGGAACACGGGGGCTGGAAAACCCCTGCAATCACAGATTTTCCTCCTAACTCGGCGACCACAGATAACCCACAGGTTTGCAGCTTGCTCTGAAACAGCTGGGGTTTCTTTCCAGGCGCTCCTGGGGCCGCAAGGTGTCAGTCAGCTCTTGCACCCGAAAGGGTGGACCGAGCTCAAGTCGGCCCCCAGGTCGGCCCCGCGGCCCGGTGCTGGGCTCCGGCCCGCTCACCGCCGCCGACAGGACCCGGCCCAGCCTCTCCGGGCCCACGGGGACACGAGAGACTTCCGGCCCGCGACGTGTCCAGGCCCCAGCCGCGAGCGCCGGACAGGACGCTCTCGAGGCCAGGCCTCCTCAGGCGGGGCCCGTTAGCCGCCGGCCCCCTTCCCGGTTACAAACGCAGCTCGCGACCGGGAAACAGCCGCCCCGGAGGCGGGGACCCCGGGCCACAGCGCCGCGCCGCAACCCGGGTACGGACCTGTTCCAGGGACGCGTCCATCTCTGAGGCGGCGGCGGAGCCCGATGGAAAGCCGGCGGCCCCAAGCGCTACTTCCGCCTCCCGCGCCCAGCCGCGGTTTCCACGCTGGCAGCGCTGACGTCCCCCGCGCCCGCGACCGGCGGGGCGGAGACCAGGAGGAGCGGCCGGGCTGCGCCGCCGGGTGGGGAACCTGCGGGTCGCGGGAGGCGGGGCGGGGCCCATCGGAGTGGGCGGGGCCCTTCGGGCTTCCGTACCTGGGCGTCACGCCGCCAGCCCTACGTGCCCAGGTGAGGGGGGGGGCGTGAACAGTGGAGCCCCCCCAAAATCTGTGCAGAAGACGTCGAAGGCCTTAGACATATGATAGTTATAAATTATTTTTCATGGGGGAGGTCTGGAAATTCAGTTGCGTTCCTATACTTCCAGGACTAGACTTCCAAGTTTCCCCTGTATCCCCCTCCTTCAGAAATGGAACAGGCCATTCAGCGCAGAGGGGCGGGGCTAACGAGCGCCATGCGCATGCGCGGGATGCACAGTTTTCTAAGTGCTTGGAGGTTTGCGGCTTTCGGGTGTTGGTCTCCCCAAGTGGTGACTTATCTTAAAGGGCGCTGATTAGATCTAAAATCTTTACCTCAGATCTTACCGCAGAATTCTAGATGAAAAGACTTAAGACAGCTGAACCTGCTTTCTCCTCCCTGTCAAAGGACAATTATGACCTGTCAGGTGATGGCTAACAACAACAACAATAATAATAATAGGTCCACTGCTGCTCTTCCGTTTATAGTACAGCAGCTCTGTGACGTGGAGATTATTATTATCCCCATTTCCCAGGGCCAGTGTATGTAGGACTCAGACCCAAGCACAGTGACTGCAGCTCCTGTGCACTGCATAGCCTGCCTGCCTAGCCGCTTCCAACCGTGCCATAGGAGTGGGAGGAGGCACGCATTTGCTTGTTATAGTCCTCCAGTGAGGAAAACTGAAATAGTCTACCTGCCACAGGTGTTGTCAATAAAACGCTCCATCTCCAGACGACCAGTGAAGGTACAACCGCAAATCCATCCCTTTTTTTCTCCTGTTTTGCACGCATCTGCAAAATCTGCATTCCAAAATCTGCAGATAACTGGGTCTCATTTTCAGTGTAATAATAACATATTTTGAGCTTTCTAATTTGTATTTGATAAATTCCCTGGTTACTTTAAAAAAGTTATTTTCCATCAAAGGAAGCCCTAGTGTGCTGGATTGGAGTGTATCATGGGGACTATTCACATTGTCTAAAGATTTATGCCTTCCAAGAACTGAAAATTGAATGCACCTCTGCTTGAGCAAAACAGGCCACTTTCCCCAAACTGTTATGAAGATGTTCAAGCATCTAGAAAAGTTGAAAGAATTGTCCAGTGAATATCAATGCCTACTGCCTTGATCCTATAATTAACATTTCGCTATATTTGCTTTATTCATAGAGCTCCACCTATACGGTTTACGTTTTGAGACATTTCAGAATTGCAGACATCGATACATTTCACCTCTGAACACTTCAGCATGGATATCATTAAAAGGTAGCAATTTCTAAAGTCACCTCCAAGTACCTGTGGATTGCATTACAGAATAGAGTCTACAAAACAAATAGTAGAGAGAAACGAAACATCTATTTTAAAGGTAGACTTTAAAACTCAACGTGAGAAAGTGGGAATAATTGGTTTACTTAATATTTATCCAAATATTTCTGCGGTGCGAGTTCGATGTCCAGCCGGGGAGATTCCCACATGGCACAGCAGACCTCTCCTGCCTCGCCCGCTGCTCCCCTCAGCAGTATATTCTGTTCTCCTCCCCACTCTGTCTCTGGTGAACCCTCTCACCGCCCCACACCTCTGACCTATATCCCAACTTGTATGCATAAATAAACAAATCTTTAAAAAACACAAATATTTATTGCCTACATCTCCAACAGTTAAGCACTAGAAATACATAAGAATAATATTCCTGTTCTACAGTTTTCACTTGGGACACAGAGGAGGTCTGTGAAACTACTAAAAATAGACCCAAAATTTTGTGTGGGGTGCATTTTTCTGGGGAAAATGTTCATAGCTTCCATTTTATCCTCAAGTCTTTGATAGTCATGCATGCACACGTACACACTCATACACACATGAATCCGTTCACATGATTTTATGTCCTGGATCACATTTACTTAACCATATAGTAGATATTATTTTTTAACTTTTAATTTGTAGGATCAGCAAAGTGATACATGTGGAAGATATATTTATTATTCACAATGACAATGTGAAAAGTATAATAAATTACCAAAGCTTGGCAGAAGAGATGAGGTGAATAGAAACATAAATGGAGCCACTAAAGTCCTTAATTTAATTTTAGTAGGTAGATACTTGCTAAAAGGGCTAAATCAAGATAGAGTTTTATGTATATTATTTAAAAACATAAAGGAAACTCCCTAGAATAATTAAAAGAGGTAACAAAAATCAGGAGTTGGAGAAGATAGGAGAGATAGATAGCACATCTAGTAATAAACTTCTCATTTTTTATAGTAGCAAGCCAACAGAATCTATTGATACATTAAGAAAAGATATAAAGGTATTATTCACAAAATAGGAGGGGAAGGATTCTATGAAATGAGATTGATGAATGGAAACGAGGGAAAAGGAATATTCTTCCCTGCCACTTGAATTTTTATCATTTTCCCACGATTTGCTTGTGGATTAAAAAATTTAAGAAAAATTGCCTGTAAAAAAGTGAAAATTTTTCTTTAAATTTACTAAGCAATTTAAGAGAAACGCCTGCAATCCCTAAAGAGGACTCGAGGGGGCAAACCTGAGACCATTTTTATCCCATCCAGCCTCATGAGTTATTCCAAGTTCATTTAGTATCATTTAAATGAAACATAATAAAAAAAACCCCACAGAATCTCTTTATTGTTAAAATAGAAAAAACAGCATAAAAGAACTGGCATTGACTGACACCCTATAATTGCAGCACCACCACCCTTTCCCCCTTGAAAGGGAACCTCTGATACCCACACACCCTCCAGGTGTTCCTCCCTAAAATAACCCTCCCCATGGCCATCCCAAGAAAAAAATACCCACCTTCTGACCTTTACAGTAATTATATTTTCTTTGTCATTTTCTCACTCAAAATGCACTCTTAAACATTATAATTTAACTTCACCTTTAAATATGTCCTCTTGATCTCTTGTAATCTTTTGGTTTTCCATTATCTTTTTCTCTTTTGCAAAAAAAATTTTTTTGCAGCCCGAGGCCTTTTATTTCTTCTCACACCTATGTGCCATGAATTCATAGGGAATGGGTCCTAGCCGCTGAAGCACCTTCCCTTGGGTTTTCACAGTGAGCTTCTCTGGGGGGAGCTGGTTGGCGCTTCAGCTGAACCCCAGTTGGCTTCCTTTTCTTTTGATCATTTTCTTTCACACATTTCAGGATGCCATCTTGGCCCTTAGAGTGCTTCATATGCTTAATATGAACACGAATTCTCGTGGCAAAAATCTTGCACTTGTTTGTTTACAACAATGTCACCCTCAGTACTGGGTAACGGTATAGACTCTTCCAGTGTTGCCATGGTTACAGTGCCTCTGATGGCTACACTAACACCTTTCTTGTAGATTCGCCTGTATGGGCTGGGAGGAGTGCCCCCGTGTTTTCTAAAGGCCTGGAGAACCATACAGCAGGTGCCTCTCCTCTCTCCCCTCCACTCCCGTGTTGGTCATTTTGGTGACAGATGACAGATTCCTGTGGAAAGGACTCTTCTTTGCAATTCATTTGTTGACACCAGGTTATCGTTCTAGGATTTCCTGTAGTCTGGGTTTTCCTCTGTTCTCTGAATTTCCTACAAATTAGTAGCTGGATCTGAACTGGATTGAGGTTTGAAGTGTTGGGGCCATATTCAGAGGTAGAAGTTGGACTCTCCATCAAGAGGCACAGAATACCTGTTTTTTTCTCTTTTTGTTGTTAGTGACTACTAGTATTCTTTAATATTAATTCCAACCTAAAAGAGAAGATCTAGGAATCGCGTTACAGTATGCATTTTTATATGGGAGAGAGTTCTAGGAGTATAATTGCAACATAAGATTTCATATTTCCTTTCATTTTTTTTGACATAACTTCAGACATGTAGGAAAGTTGCATGGAAAGTACTAAGAATTCTTAAACACTTCATCCATATTCCCCACTTTAACATTTGACAATTTTTGCTTAATTAGCTCTATAAATACAAGCATCTGTATAGACACATATATCTTTCCTGAATCATTTCATAGTTTCAGATATGATGCCCTTTCACCTCTAATTAATTTGATGCATATTTCCCCCAAATAAGGATATTCTCCTCACAACCACAGCATAAGCAATCAAGTCAGGAAATTAACATTGATATTATTTGTTGTTTAAGCCATCATCCCAGTAAAATCCTCGACAGAAAAATAAATATATTTGGAATAGATTTTCTGGAACAGCCCTCAGTCTTTGTGTTTCATAGCAGGTTAAGAGGACAGGATTTTGTAGAATGTCCATCATGAGGGGTATCCATCTATTTTTAGAAGAGCTTAATGTTGATATTTCAAAGGCTTAGTAGTTTCCTTCATAGATATGGCCTATAATCAGAGCCTCACCTGATATAAAAATAGATGAATTTCTTACTGTTCACAAGCTTCAATAATGAAAAATTATGTTTTCCTCCCAAGAAGCCTACAAAAGATTGTAAAACTCTTTGATTGCAGACTTTGTTTTTCTTTTTGAACTGTATACTTATTTTTTTTAAAGATTTATTTATTTTTGCATACAATCTGGGGTGTAGGCCAGAGGCATGGGGCGGTGAGAGGGTTCACCAGAGACAGAGTGGGGAGCAGAACAGGCAGATCGACGGAGATACACTGCTGAGGGGAGCAGCGGGTGAGGGAGGAGAGGGCTGCTGCACCATGTGGGAATCTCCCCCCTGGGTGTGGAACTCAAGCTGCAGTCTTGGCTGCAGAGCTGCAGTCTCGGCTGCGGATAGCTCCTCAGCACAGTGCTTAACTGCTGGGCCACCGGGGAGGCCCGTCAACTGTAGACTTTTAAATCAAATGTACGAGTATTTAATCCTGCACAGGCCAGCTTTTTCCTGGTTGGTGGTATAGCAACTCTATGCAAATCTGGGCTCTTAGAGCTACATGGACAAGGTCCTTAACCTAACCAATATGGTGTTAGGTCTGTAAATTCAGGTTATACATACCTTTTAGTGTTCTTTAAATATTGCTGTGCTTTTTACATCAAAAAACAAAACAAGCAGACAAGGACTTCATGGACTGTAGTCCGCTTATACATATGGTCTCAATTTTCATCAAGTACTCACCACCAGCACACTTCAACCTACTTCTGCTGCCTTCATTTCATCCAAACAAAGCTCCCGATAATTATGTCAATCCATTTTAACTGAACATCTCAGCTGCATTTATTGGGTCCAGATACTGCCTTTTTGAAACCGTAACTTTGTTTACTTCCCAAGTTAACAAACTCTCTTGGTTGTCCTCTTCTTTCTCTGCCTGCTGCCTTTCATTCTCTCTTGGTGTTTCTTCTTCCTCTACCCAAGTTTAATCATTGGATTTCCTCAACACTCAGCCCCGAAGCCCTTTGCTCCTCTTCCTTTACACACTTTGATTATTTCACTTAACATTTATGCCAGTGTCTTTTAAACTGAGAATCACCTTATCAGTGAGTTGTGAAATCATTTTAGTGGGTCATGACTAGCACATTTAGAAAAGTGAAACAGCATAGGAAACAGCAGAGGATAGAGTAAGGATAATTAGGGAAGAACCCAAAGTCTGCCAAAACATGAAGAGATAAGCAAATTGTGGTCTATTCATCCGGTGGAATACTACACAGCAATAAAAAGGATTAAATTACTGATAGATGGAAGATCACAGAGTCAGCAAACAATTTCTGCAAAGGTAGGAATTATTTTAGGCTTTTGAAACCAGTTACTTTCACAACTACTAAACTCTGCAGCTTGGTTAAGAGCCCAAAAAAGTAGCCTAGATAATATCTAAGAAAGGAATGATTGCTATATTTTGGTAAAACTGTTTACTGAAAACCTGAATTTTGGATTTAATATATTTATATTTATTGAATAAACTGAATTTTGAATTTCATGTAATTTTCATGTCATGAAACAGTCTTCTAATTCCACGTCTCCTCCTCACCCCAGCCATTTACAAATGTAAAATCATTCTCAGTCATTGGGCCTTTACGTGAATCAGGTTCACAGTCTGCAGTTGGCTAACTCATGTCTTATGTGAATCTTAAGAATAGTAGACTGAGTGAAAGAAGCCAGATATAAATGAATATTTTTACCATGTATACTGTATGACTCCATTTATATGAAGTTTTAGAAATTGCAAACAATCTACAGTGACAGAGAGTGGAGGATATTGACTGCTCAGGGGCTTTGGGGGACTTTTGGAGGTGACAGAAATGTATTTTAATACAGAGGTATACACATTTGTCAAAACACCCTGAACTGTATATGGAATCTGAGTGTCTTATTGTATGTAAAACATACTCTAGTAAGGTTGCTAACAACTGCCAGCTGCATCATATGTAGTGAGGATAATATTTCCGAAACTTCTGAATTTATAGATGTGCAGCGATTGCATGGAACGTGTCTTCTTCTACTCTAAACAGGGCTCTCTCCTTGACATTCCTCATCCCTGCAAATGCACCGTCATCCACCCGGTTCAGCCAGGAACCCTGGTTTTTTCCTCTCTCATACTTGGCATTTCCCAACTTCTTCCATTCGGTGTTGCCACTTGGACCTCTTAAATATCTCTCAAAACTGTCCATATGTCTTTCTTGCCTTCCCTTACTATCATCTTCACCATCACCGTAGTCAAGCCATTCTTGACACAGAAGCCAGTTCTTTTTTGTTTTCTATACCAGTTGCAGAACTTTATTTTAAAAATTAAATAGTCTGCGTGGTATTTATTAATTTATCATCTCCTGGCTCCGAATTCATTATTTCAGCTGCTTTGTAAAAATGGGTCTCGGCCCTTTAAACAGTTGTCCTTTTGCCAGTGGACTCAGCGCTAGGTTTACTCAGTAGAGGGCGCTGGAGAGACATCGTGGGAGGGAAGGGCTTTGCTTCCAGCTTCTGGGTGGCTTTCCATGACCCAATTCACTCTGCTTCTCTGAATATAAGGAAAAACTCACTCCCAATACTCTGAACACTTAACTACAACACTACGCTACTGACACCAAAAGGGTGGGTTTCCCACTCACCTAGCAATTCTGAGACATCCGCTGGGTGTCCTACAGCTATTATCACTCAGTACTGACAGATCCCACCTGCTAGGGTCCCAGACCCACAATCCTGTCCTCTCCCCACTTCGGATACCAAAGGCAAGTGCAGCTTGTCAACCTGTGCTTCTAGCCAAGTTGCTATCAACTGGAGGCTCTAAGACCTCTCCTAGAATTCAATTAATTTGCTAGAGTGGTTCACCCAGCTGCCAAAAAATAGTTCACTTGGTAGGTTGTCAGTTTATAAGGAAAGGATACAAGTCGGGGGCAGCTGGATGGGAGAGATGCACATGACAAGGCGTGTTGGAGACTTGCTGAGCTCCCATACCCTCTCGTGCACCAAGAGTTCATACGCGGAAGATGGGAGCTTGGAGAGCATCCAAGTTGGTGAATGTGTTGGCTCAGTAGACATTTCAGCATTAGCAAGAGAAGTTAGAAGATTTTATTTTTTCTAAATTTTTTATCTTTAAAGATTTATTTATTTATGCATATAAGAACTGGGTTGTAGGCCAGAGGTGCAGGGGTGAGAAGATTCACCAGAGACAGAGTGGGGAGCAGAACAGACAGATCTACTGAAATCCACTGCTGAGGGGAGAAGCGGGTAAGACAGGAGAGGTCTGCTGTGCCATATGGGAAGCTCCCTGGGCGGGGATCGAACTCGTGCTGCAGTGGCTGCAGACAGCTTCATAGTGCTGAGACGTAACCCCTGCGCCACCAAGGAGGCTTGAAGTTAGATTTTTAGACACAGAAATGCACTTGGTGGCTCTTATTAAACTTGGGGTTCATTTAAATAAAATGAAACAATATCTGTGACAGAAAGCTTCATTGTAATCAGCCTAATGTACTTTTAATGTGACCCTCAGTTGTAAATTGAAGTTCATCCCAGCTTAGTCCTGCTGAGTCTTTAACGCCCCCCTCACCCCTACATTTAAATGTACCACCACTTTTCCAGTTGTCCCCTACTGTTCAGGGACATTAATGCCACTTGAATGTGCTACCTCATTATTGCCAGAGGGCTCTGAATCACAGCTGGCACAGATGATGGAGCATCCCCGTAATGAATTAATTTATCTTCGAGCCTCTCTTCTTTGAAGGTCATGCAAGTTCAACAGCCTTTGCTTGAATAATAGATTGTCTTTGACTACTGAATTTTTTTTACTGCTTTTAAGAAACAAGCATATAGTGAGACATATAAAAGCATCGAAGCCTTCTAAGTCTTCACTTCTCTTCCTTTCAACTCCCATTAAATAAATACGCTGAGCTGTTTGATAAAGATTGATGCTGGGGAAGCCGGGCTACTCTTGAGCCATCCAGACAGACACAGTCTGAGGCAGGAAAGGCAGGTTTATTCAGAAACCAGTAGTGGGGGGGATGCCTATGCTCAAGAAACTGGCTCCCTTTTTTTGGACAAGGGGCTCATGGAGTGTCCTGCAGAAGAGAGTGTTCTGTGGGTCGGCGCAACTCCGCTGCTCCAGTGTGGGGTGCTGTTCTCTTGCCTCCTGCGAAACTTGGGCTGCAGTGTGGGTGCTGCCGCCTTGGTCTCCTGATGTTCCATCTCTTTTCTTTCCTTCCTTCCTTCCTTCCTTCCTTCCTTCCTTCCTTCCTTCCTTCCTTCCTTCCTTCCTTCCTTCCTTCCTTCATTCATTTATGCATACAAATGTAGGCCAGAGTTGTGGGGGTTGGTAAGAGGATTCACCAGAGACAGAGTGGGGAGCAGAACAGGCAGATCGACTGAAATACACTGCTGAGGGGAGCAGCGGGTGAGGCAGGAGAGGTCTGCTATGCCATGTGGGAATATCCCTGACCGGGGATCGAACTCGTGCTGCAATGGCTGCAGATAGCTTCATAGTGCTGAGACTTAACCCCTTGCACCATCAGGGAGGCCCTGTTCCATCTTTTTTTCAATCCATGAACAGAAACAACTCAAAAGGGGTGAGGTTACTGCTGGGAGGTTGGTTTGGGAAGTCTTAGGGGTGTTCACAGGCTAGCTGGAGAAACTGAACTGCGTGTTCCCAAGGCTGCAACGACAGCCTGCTCGGTTTTGTGCCTTCAAGATCACCGTAGATTTTGGAGGAGGTAAACCTTATAGATTGTTTGCCAGACCCTGCCTCACTGGGCCTCTGTGGGGTATAAAGGAATCTTCGTGGGTGTTAGAGACCCCACACGAGGCAGGGGGCTCTCAATGACTGAAGTTGCTAGATGGAACCAAATTTTAAAAATAGAGGGTGACCAGTGAATTTCAGATGCACAATGAATCATTTTTTGTATAAGTGCATCCTAAATATTTGCATGGGACATATTTAATGTAAACAGCTATTCATGGCTCATCTGAAATTCAAAGTTAATTGGGCATTTTGGGCCAACCCTGTTTGGCTGGGCATTTACTCATGAGAGGATGGGTAACTTTGGGTGTTTCATGGGGAAATTATTTTAACTCTGTTCTCTCTCTTTTCTTCTCTCTATTGCATGCTAGATGTATTAAAGTTCTTTTCTATTGAAGTCTTATGCACTAGAGTATGCTTTGTCTTTATGGAGTGGATGGCAGAACCTGTTTCTAGCAGGCAGGTTTGGGGCTCCTAGGGTGCCCCTCATTCTGCCTGTTAACATTTTGACAGCACGTAGGTTTTAGTGCCTGATCAATGCTTCTCTGTGCTGAGAAGTGGGTAGTTTGATTTCAGCTAATGTGGTCATTTGCTGTTAGAAGGTATAGGGGTATAGGGGATTGTTTCCCAGCTCCTCTGAAATTCTTTTCAGGCTGGTCCAGCAAAAAGAATGAATATTAGACAGCTTAGTAGAAGAAAAAGAACAAATGTAGTTAAATACATATGGAAAAATTATATGACTAAATTCTAGAGTAAATGGGGCATACTGAGGGTTTTTATTCTTGAAATAATAAATGGGATAGGAAAGCAAAAATCTGCCACCCCAAAACATGACTTTGGTAAGAGGTTTATTTCATGGGAGGGGCTCTGAGGGATGGGTGTAGTTTCTTGTGATGTTTATATTTAAACTTTTCTCTGTGTCTTTTTTCAATGGAGAAAGCAGAAGTACCTTTGTTTTTCCCAGTAAGTGTCCTAACTGACTTCCCCTTTTGTCATCCAACCTCCCTTGATTTCAGCTAACATCGTCAATTGCTAAGTTAAGCTATTCAAGATGGCATCTGAAGGCACAAGATGCATTACCCAGTATGTGGGTTTCACTCGTGTATATAGTAGGCACACATGTTATTATTAAACTTCCCTATGCTTGTTTCTTGTACCAATCTGTCTGGTGCTTGTTTGGTTATTTGCCAGTCTAGAATACCCAGAGGGGTCTGGGATGATTTCTTTTGTGCACCAACATTACCATCAAGTGACGGAGGTCTCCTGTGATGAGAGAGGGTGACTCATGACCAAGACACATGCTCTAGATGTTTTCTCTGCCATCAGATAAGTTCCTCTAATCAACCACCTCTGGTGTTTGTCCTTGTGAGAACTTCCATCCTAAATTTTTCTACTCCCAGTGTCCACCAACACATGTTGGAAGAAGCCTGCTCTAGACATCTTGGAAAATACCTAGCTGAACAATTTTGAAGAGACCTATCCTGCAAGAGCAAAAGGATTACAAAGGCCCCTGCATTCTGTGGCTCACAGCCCCTTCCACTATAGATTATAGTCGGCTGCGTAACCCCTCCAACGATGTCCATATCTTCATCCCCAGAACCTGTGAATATGTTAGTTTATAACCAAGGGGTACCCAGAATCCCAAGCTGTTAAGGGGTACATACTCTAAAAGGGATCCAGCCACCCACATTCACAAAGACAAAGCATATTTTTAGTGTGAAATATTTTTAGTAGAAGTATGAGAGAGAGAGAGAGAGAGAGAGAGAGAGAGAGAGAGAGAGAGATATCCCTAGTAAAACTCAGAATTACCCAAACACTTGTGAGCAAATGCCCAGCCAAAGGCTCCGCCCACAAATATAAGGCATCTTCTGGTAAAGAACCACCAGAAAGGGGTTAGGCTGATTCTAGAGAGTTGGGGCAGGAGGAAAAATCCAAAATTCAAAATGAACCGCGCATCTGTTTCCAGATGTACTCCTCTTACAAGGACACCAGACAGACTGAACTATCCCAGGGTTAGAGGTTCAACACATGAATTTGGGGAGGACACAATTTAACTCCCAATTGAGGAACAGCGCAAAATGGGGTTTGCAAATGGAGAAACAGTCTACAAAATAACCGGTTAGTGTTCCAGATTGGAGACTCAGGCTATGTGTGACACAGGGGATGTGACAACTCATACAAGGCAGAGGGGTTGGGATTGGACTGGAAAAAGGGCTTTTGTGAGACAATTGCGTATCTTGGTATATGGTTTGTAGATTAGGTAACAGTATTATATCAGTTTTATTTCCTTGTTTTGATAATCGTGCTGTGGTTATGCCAGACATCAGTATTTGTAGACGCTTGGGTGACGGGTATATGGGAACTCTGGACTATGTAAGCAAATTATTTAAAGTTCGGAATTATTTCAACACGCGGAGTTAATAAAGTTAAATGAAATGGGGTAAGCAAATAACAGAGAAAGAGAGAGAGGGAGGGAGGGAGAGAAGAAGGAGAGAGAGAGAGAGAGAGAGAAAGGCTGGGGAAGGAGGAGAACTGGAAGCGACATTGTTTGGCGTCCTAAAGACCCCCTGCTTCTGACAGAATCTGGGCAGTCATTGTGCCCATCTCACATCCTTGATTTTAAACTCTATTGTGTGTGTTGAACACACAGTGGTGCGATGAAACACACCACCATTTTGGTAACTAAGTATCCTCCTTTCCCACACTCTCCCCTTTTTAAAAGGATAAAATTCATCATTTTAAATGGCTTTCAGTATGTTTACAAAAGCGTGCGGCCATCACGCCTGTACACAGAGCATTTTGATCATCCCATAAAGCCCCTTACCCAGGGACTGTCACTTCCCCTCCCTCCCCCAAACGTCGACTTGTCCAGACAACCACGAGTCTACTTTCGGTCTCTAAGGTCTTGCCCGTTCCCCTGTTTCATGCAAATGAAATCCTGAGTCGAGCGGTCTAGCCGCCTTTCAAAGGCTCTGCCCCCACGATGGCCTGTGGCCACCGGATTGGATGGCGCGACCTGGGTGTGCGCCGGGCGCCCAATCGCTCTTGAGCATCTGGAGGAGGCAGGTGCAGGCGGCGGGGAGCCGGCCGCAGGCGGTGTGGGCCGCGGGCGTGGTCCAGGGAGCAGGCCGCGAGAGGAGGGGCCGGGGCGGCTGGTTGGCGAGGCCCGGGGAGCGGGCCCGCCGAGGGGCCAAGGGGCCGGGGCGGCAGGCGGGGAGGCCCGGGGAGCCGGCCCGGCCTGAGGAGGGGCCGGGGGCGGCCGGCGGGCGTGGTCCAGCGAGCCGGTACGCGGAGGAGCCGGGGCGGCCGGCGGGCGAGGCCCAGGGAGCCCGCCGGCGGAGCGCAGTGGGGCGGAGGAGGGCGAAGCCCGGGGACCGACGCGGCGGCTGCTGGCGGGCGCCCGCGGCACAGGCATGGCGAGTTGGTGGCGGGCGCTTCCGCGCGCGGCCCAGCGCTACCCGTGGCCCACAAACGTGGTCCTCTACTCCGGGCTCTTCTCGGCGGGCGACGCGCTGCAGCAGTGGCTGCGGGACGACCCTCCAGACTGGCAACAGACGCGGCGCGTGGCCACCCTGGCCGTGACCTTCCAAGCCAACTTCAACTACGCGTGGATGCGTCTGCTGGAGCGCGCGCTGCCCGGCCGCGCGCCGCGCGACATCCTGGTCAAGTTGCTGTGCGACCAGACGGTCGGCGGGCCCGTGGCCATCTCTGGCTTCTACTGTGGTGAGGTGCCAGAGGGGGGCGGGGAGGATCCGGCGAGGGGGCAAGATACCCAGGTTGGAGAACTGGAGGTAGAGGGATGGGGTTCACAGGGTTGGGTGGAGATTGGCGAGACCAGTGATGGACAGGTGCGAAGGTCTGAGAGTGGGGAGTGCGGGGATGGGGGGCAGACAGGTGCCAGGAACCATGGGGTGCGTTGCAAGGGGGTGAGTGGGGAGTTGGGGTTGCAGGAATTGAGGGGACCAAAAGAACCGAGGATGAGGTTCAATGGCAGAGAAATCTGGGGGCCAGGGATTAAGTGAGGGGGGTGTGTTGAGGGACGGTGACTGGAGTGGTGGAGAATTAGGGTGCCAAAGTCCAGCAGGTCAGAGATCCAAGGGGCTAGGGTCACAGGTGGGACACTAGTTTGTGCCTAATACGGACTGGAGATTTCAGGAGACCTGGGATACAAGTGGGAACGGGTCTAGGCAGAGCTGGGAGTCACTTTTGCCCTAAAAAAGACCCACTGGGTTGTTGGAGATAACTCGCCTCGGCATCATGGCAACTGCAAACCCTGTGAGCTAGTTGCGGGGACGGGTCAACCTGATCCTCGGAAAATCTACTCTTGGGGCTTGGGACTTCCCTCCCCCTGGCGGACACTCATTCCAACACTCCAACAAAACGTGAGGGAACCTGTGATCAGGGCTCAGGGCGTCTCCGTGGGTAAGCTCCAAGGCTAGGCCTGGTTCCCTGAGAGCTTGATGCTCAGGGCCCTGATCCTGCTTTGGTAACGAGATTTTCCTGCAGGAGCCCCATCCCCTGTCAAAACCCACAGAAAATGTGAGGAGATTCAGACCCCTGTCGTGGGGGATCCTATAGCTTTGGGAATCCCTTAAGCCCCCTCGTAAGAAAATCTGCCCCATATCCAGAGGACCTGATTCTGGGATTTTGGCAACAATTCTAAGGCTCCTGAATACTGAAAACAATGGAAGGGCTCTTCTGTAGACTGGAAGGGAGCAGACTGGGGAGGGACCCCAATTCCCTAACAAAATTCAGGGGTCTCTGACCTAGCCTTGGCCTGGGGGCGGGGGCAGTTCACAGATTTGCCCCAAGAGGGTTTTTCTGTCAGTGGCTGGTGGAGCTTTTACACCAGGTTGAGGTGGTCAGGCCAGTGCTTTGAAGAAGCTTCGACTGCCCCATGGATCTTGTTTGGGGGACCTTTTTCCCACAGTAAACATGAAGGACCCTGCTTCCTGAAGATGTGGTCTCAGCCACACTACCTGTTTGCAAACAATTTACCAGATTTGCCAACATGTTCCTCAGATTGTTATTAGATAACGGGGTTGAGAGCCAGGGACTGGGACTTTTGGGCACCAGCTTTTGGCTTACGCTTGGGACAACCCAGTGAGGCAGGTGCTTTTATTCTTCCCATATGACAGGTGAGGAAATGGAGGCCAAAAGGGGTTTAGCAACTTGCCTGGAGACAACTCGGTCCCTACGGTGCAAGTTATTAGTAGGCCTGAAACCAGAAAGATGCTATGGGAAAAGGCCCTGAAACAGATTCCTTCACAGATTGCTTCTTTGTTTTGCTTTTCAGATTTCTGGCCTAGCCTCCTGCATGTTCAAAGGAAGGGAGTGGGGTAGGGTATTTGTTCAAGGCATTTCTGACTTGGAAATTGCCTAAATCAGATGATCCTTTGTGCTGGGGAAGCCAGAGTAGTTGTGATAAAGAGGTCTGGCTCAGGAATTCACACCTGGCTTGGACTTGGTCCCTACTAACCTCTCTGGGCTCTTTCCTCCTCTGTAACACCAACTTCAGCAGTTTGCTTGGGTCAATTGAAATAAGGCACATGAAGTGCTTAGTACTTAATTAGTGCTGGGTAAGTAAAAGGCTGTGTCGTGGATATTTGACTGGGTTTCCTTAAGAGTCCTGTTAAGAATTTGCTGCCAAAAAAGCTTTTATTTTCCCTCCTCCTAATCGGAGATCAGAGAATTAAAAAAAAACACTCTTATTTTTATACCCTTCCTGAAACAGGAGGATTTTGTCCTTGTTCCATGAATTTCTTTCTGGGGTGGTTGAACATCAAAGTTTTCAAATTGGTTTTTGGAAGACTGGCTTGGTGTTCTGCTTTCAAATTCTGATTAGGGTAATATTGATGAGAAATCTATGGTTACTAACATACTATCCATCAGCCTTTTTTTTTTTTTTTTAAAGAATGAAATTAAGTTTAAAAAAAAAGTCAAAACAGGGCCTCTCTGGTAGCGGCAGCGGTTAAGCGCTGCGCTGTGGAGCTGTCGGCAGCGGCGACGGGAATTCAATGCCCGGCCAGGGAGATTCCCACATGGCGCGGTGGACCTTTCCTGCCTCGCCCGCTGCTCCTCTCAACAGTGTATTTCCATCAATCTGCCTGTTCTGCTCCCCACTCTGTCTCTGGTGAACCCTCTCGCCGCCCCATGCCTCTGGCCTATGCCCCAGCTTGTATGCATAAAAAAATAAATCTTTTTAAAAAAAAAAAGTCTAAACATTTCATAAAGTTTGGAAGGCAGCGAAGAGTCCCACTACTTTAAAACTACTGTTTTTGTGACTTCTCTTACAGTTTTTTTTAAAAAAATTCTGCTGTAACTTTTATACCCTGCTATTCTATTCTTGCTTCATAATTATAATTCCTTTGACATGTATAAAGTTTTAAGGTGGATATTATGCTGTTTTGACTGTTGGATCAGAGGGGGTGTTTGAGTGTGTGAATGTAGTGGTTAGTTTGAATACTGGACAAGAAAACGAACATGAACTGTCATTAAGTATTCATCCTACTGAATCTTGTAAAATTCCTTTGATGTTTGTTTGTGCCAATAGGTATGAGTATTCTCCAGGGAAAGGATGACATATTTTTGGACCTGAAACAGAAATTCTGGAATACATATATGGTAAAAAAGATACTTGAAAATGCAACCAACATCTTTTTGTATACCTTAAACAAGAAATACATTTTAATAAAAATATTTGTATTCAAGTTAGGGCTCCAGTTGGGTGGCACAAGGCACTGTGTTTTGACTAGGTTTTAAGCTTGTCTGTACTTTAAAGTGTCAGTACTTGACGCGCCTCTATACATGAGTATATAAACTTTCCAGGACAAGAAAGGAATAACAACTCTGAATGGCTGTGACAGTCATATATTTATTCTTATTGGTGGTCACATTAATTCCTGAGTTTTGGTGCCAATGAGGTCATTACACAGTAGGAATAGTAGAAGGTGATGGCATAATGGTCATTCCCACATTCAAAGCCATTGTTTCCAGGTGTGCTGAGTCACTGTGAAAGGAAACTTTTTTAATTGTTATTTTTATTTATGTCTTTAACATTACTGTGTATACCTCGTAGGTTTCCCACTACCAATTCACCCGTCAACTGTCACCACAGTCCCCGTGCTCTCCTCTCCCTCATTCTGAGCCCAGATCCTCCCCCCTCTCTTGCTGATTGTCGCTCTTGTATTTGGTTCCCCTATATTCCTATTATAAGTGAGACCATTCGATATTTTTCTTTTTCCTTTTGGCTTATTTCGCTGAGCACGATCCCTTCTAGTTCCATCCATGTTGCTGAGAATTGCATGTGTTTATCTTTTTTGAATGCTGAATAAGTATTCCATTGTGTATATGTACCACATCTTCTTGATCCAGTCATCTGTTTTTGGGCATCTGGGTTGTTTCCATACCTTTGCTATTGTAAATAGTGCTGCAATAAACATATGGGTGCACATATCCTTTTGGATTAGTGTTTTTGTGTTCTTTAGGTAGATTCCCAAAAGTGGTATTGCTGGGTCATATGGAAGCTCCACTTATATCAGTTTGAGGAAACGCCATATGGCTTTCCATAGTGGTTGGACCAGTTTGCATTCCCACTAGCAGTGTAGAAGAGTTCCTTTTTCTCTACATCCTTGCCAGCATTTGTTGTTGCCTGTTTTTTTATACATATTTTATTTATTTTTGTTTTTCATATCTTTTACATTATTGTGTGTTCCCCATAAGTTACCCACCATGTTGCCTGTTTTTTTAATGTGCACCATTCTCACTGGAATGAGGTGCACCATGCTGTTTTAATTATTATGGCTTTGTAGTATAGTTTGAAATCTGGGAGTGTAATACCTCCATTTTCTTTCTTTTAGTCAGGAGAGCTTTGGCTATTCAAGGTTTTTTGTGGTTCCATATGAATTTCATCAATGTTTGTTCTATTTCTTTGAAGAATGTCATTGAGATTTTTATTGGAATAGCATTGAATCTGTAAATTGCTTTTGGCAGTTTGGCCATTTTGATAATGTTAATTCTTCCAATCCATGAACAGAGGATGTCTTTCCAATTTTTTGTGTCCTCCTCTATTTCTCTTAATAGTATCTTATAGTTTTCTTTGTTTAAGTTCTTTACCTCTTTTGTTAGGTTTATTCCCAGGTATTTGATTTTTTTGGTTTCAATTCTGAAGGGGGTGATTCTCTTGACTTCTTCTTCTTCTGACTGAGTGTTTGTATATAGGAAGGCTACTGATTTTTGTGTGTTGATTTTGTATCCTGCTACTTTACTGAACTGGTCTATAATATTGAGTAGTTTTTCTATGGAGTTTTTAGGATTCTCTATGTATATTATCATATCGTCTGCAAAAAGTGATAATTTAATTTCCTCTTTCCCTATTTGGATTCCTTGTATGTCTTTCTCTTGTCTTATTGTGCTGGCTAGGACTTCCAGTTTTATTTTGAAAAGCAATGGTGACAGTGGACATCCTTGCCTTGTTCCTGATCTTAGGGGAAAGGCTTTCAGCTTCTCACCATTGAGGATAATATTGGTGGTAGGTTTGTCATATATGGCTTTTAATATATTGAGGTATGTTCCTTCTATCCCAAGGATTTCAAGGGCCTTTATCATAAATGGATGTTGCACTTTGTTGAATGGTTTCTCAGCATCTATTGATATGATCATATGGTTTTTATTTTTCTTTTTGTTGATGTGTTGGATTACATCGATTGATTTTCAGATGTTGAACCATCCTTGTTTCCCTGGAATAAATCCCACTTTGTCGTGGTGTATTATCTTTTGGATGCATTGTTGGATCCTGTTGGCTAATATTTTGTTGAGTATTTTTTGCATCAGTGTTCATTAGAGAGACTGGTCTGTAGTTTTCTTTTTTTGTGTTGTCTTTGTTTGGTTTTGGTATTAGTGTAATGTTGGCTTCATAGAATGTGTTTGGTAGTATTCCTTCTCAATTTTTTGAAAGAGTTTGTGTAAGATAGGGATTAGTTCATTTTTGAATGTTTGGTAGAATTTGTTTATGAAACCGTCTGGTCCTGGGTTTTTGTTTTTGGGGAGAGTTTTGATTACTGTTTCAATTTCACTGCTTGTGATTGGCCTGTTTAGATGTTCTGTATCTTCTTTATCTAGTTTGGATGATTGTATAGTTCTAGGAATTTTTCCATTTCCTTTAAATTGTTGAACTTGTTTCCATATAGCTGTTCATAATAATTTCTGATTACTCTTTTGATTTCTGCTGTGTCTGTTGTAATTTCTCCTCTTTCATTTATGATCCTATTTATTTGTGTTTTCTCCCATCTTTTCTTTGTAAGCCTGGCTAGAGGTTTGTCTACTTTGTTTATTTTTTCAAAGAACCAGCTTTTGATTTCATTGATCTTCTGGATTTTTAAATTTTCCATTTCATTTATTTCTGCTTTGGTTTTTATTATTTCCTTTCTTATGTTGGTTTTTGGGTTTTTTGTTGTTCATTTTCTAGTTCTTTGAGGTGGGAGATTAGATTGTTTCTTTGGGTTGTTTCTTATTTCTTGATGTGAGCCTGTATTGCTATATATTTTCCTCTTATTACTGCTTTTGCTATGTCCCAAACAGTCTGGAATGTTGTGTCTTCTTTGTCATTCATTTCTAGGTATTTTTTAATTTCTTCTTTGATCTCTTCATTAATCCAGTGGTCTTCCAGCAGTGTGGGTTTCAATCTCCATGAAGTAAGAGGGTTTCTTTTTTTCTTTTCATGATTTATTTCCAGTTTGATTGCTTTATGATTGGAGAAGACAGTAGGGGTGATTTTGATCTTAGTATATCTGTTGAGTTTTGTTTTGTGACCTAGTATGTGCTCAATCTTGAGTATGATCTGTGTGCACTTGAGAAAAATGTGTATTCAGATTTTGGGGGATGTAGTGCCCTACAGATATCTGTTAGGCCCATGCAGTCTAGGTCCTTATTTAGAGCTTTAGTGTCCTTGTTTATTTTTTGTCTTGTTGATCTGTCCATTGATGAGAGTTGGGTGTTGACATCTCCTACTAAATATGTGTTTTCTCTGATGTCTGTTTTCAGGGATGATAATAATTGTCTTATATATTTTGGTGCTCCTCCATTTGGGGAGTATATGTTGATGAGGGTTATATCATCCTGCTGAATTGTCCCCTTTATCATGATGTAGTGACCATCTATGTCTCTTTTTACCTTTTTTAGTTTGAAGTCTATTTTATCTTATATAAGTATAGCTGTCCCTGCCTTCTTTTTTGGTCCATTTGCTTGTAGGATTGTTTTCCAGCCTTTTACTTTCAATCTTTGTTTATCTTTTGTAGCTAAATGTGTTTCCTGTAGACAGCAGAAGGTTGGGTTCTGTTTTTTGATCCATCTTGCTACTCTGTGCCTTTTTATTGATGAGTTTAGTCCATTTACATTTAGAGTTAATATTGATACCTTGGCATCTGTATTTGCCATTCTATTTGTCTTTTTGTGCTTTTATTCCTTGTCTTAGTCTGGTCATCTTTTTCATTCCTCTGTTGGTTTTGACTTTAGGACTTCTTGTAGTATTTTTTTGAGTGGAGGTTTAGTCATGACAAATTTCTGAAGTCTCTGTTTGTCTGGGAAGGTCCTTATCCTTTTTTCATAGAGGAAGGAGAGCTTTGCGGGGTAAAGTATTCTTGGTGGACATTTATTGTCTTGAAGTTTGTTGAATATGTCCCACCATTCTCTTATTGCCTGTATCGTTTCTTTGGAGAAGTCTGATGTCATCCTGATTGGTTTTCTGAAAGGAAACTTCTTAATCCCACCAAGGTATTTATGGAGGATCGAGTTGTTCCCCAGAATTACTTTTAGTCTTTTTTTTTTAATATATATTTTTATTGTTATTTATGTCTTTTACATTTTGTATTCCCCTTGGGTAGTCCACCACCAATTCACCCGTGATCCATCTCCATGGTCCCTTGTGTTCTTTTCTATTCCATTTTGTGCCCTTATCCTCCCCCCCCACCCCCCCTACTTTTAGTCTTGAAGCAAGTCACCTGTTACATTGTTTGCTCAATATAAATATATACAATCCAGTCTAACAAATATTTATTCACTTATTCAGTTGAGATTGACTAAGTAGTGTCCTTAGGCCTGAGAAAATCAGGGAGGCTTTCCATCTCTGCCCTATAGCATGTTAATTCTACTAACATAGAGTTGAATTTTCAGAATTTCAGATTATACAGGCTGGCCTAGAGCTTCACATCTACCTCATTCCCTAAGAAAAGCAGTGTCTACCACACCCAGCCATTGCCAGCACTGCTTCTAGCATCTTCTGTTGAATGGTACCAAGCCCCAGAGCTGGCATTACCCACATGGTCATTGGAGGCAGATGATAAGGAAGGTTGAAATCATACCTTCCCCCTGAGCCCCAACACTTGGGGACAGTTCCTTCTTTCTTCAAGGGGAAAGACTGTTTAGAACTTCTCTCTCTCAGTTATTTATTGACTTAATTCTTTGTTTATTATTAGTAAGGACTCCTGAATTTTCAATGGTAGATCATTCATTTGAGTGTTTAATTATTTGTAGTATTTAAGTGTATCTGATTTGGTCAGTGAGTGTCCCTTCCCATGTCCTTGTGACAGACACCCCCTTTTATTTCTTTAACTACTTCCTGGCATAACAAGATGTTTCAGGCTCACCTCGTAGCTGCCCTAACCCTGAACCCAGCCATTTCTCTGAGGAATCCTTTCCCCTTTTCTTGGGGGATTGTATAGAAGACCAAGATCTGGCACAAGAGAATGCTACATTCCGAAAGAAAAAAATGTCTTAAGAAATTTATTGGGTGGGCTTAGTTTTCTGATCAGGTAGCAAAGTTTTCAATGACACTATACCTAACTACTTCAAAGTGCTTAAATGCTTGCAATCCAACTGTTATTGCAATTATTTCTTGTAGAACCTTAGAAAATGAAAATAAGTTTAAAAAAAGGAAATACTCATACCACTTTCATGTTACTAGTGTAATATTGCTTTTTTGAAAATAAAAATGTATTAATTTGCAATGCTATATAAATTTTGGGAGTACAGCTTTACAACTTGATATGTATATAAGCCTCACCTCGCCTACCACCAAAATTCTCATGCCCTTGCCTGCTCTCCTCCCACACCCTCCCCTACTTTTCATAGAGTCTAAAAGTTATTTTTGTTGTGATTTGTTTGTTTGTTTGCTTTGGTTATTTATATTCCATAAAAGAGAGAAACCATCTGATGTAATACCACCTTTAAAGGACTATTTTGAAAACCTCCAGTTGTTGGGTCTTTTGGGGGGGGGTATAATTTAATTACAAAGACCTTTATTTAAATAAAAATTATAATGATGACTTTTCTGTCAGATTGTATACATTACAGGCTGTTAAAGTAAATCTAAAACACTTTGTAATATATAAAAAATCAGCTAGACTTATTCCATATCATGAAATTGTTTGAATATATTATTAGCAAATCATTTCATAAAGAATGAGTTGTGATATAGTTTTAAAAATATATTTATGGTTGCTCATAAGTACATTCCTGCATTATTTGCTTGGGCTAACAAGAAAATTACTACGCACATACACATATATCTCTGTCTATCCATATATGTTGTTATTTTGAAAGCAGGTGTCTTGCAGAATTGGTACTGATTCTGGTGGATGTCTTTCTGGATACATGAGTAAGAATGCTTTATACAATTCACAAGTCCCCACCTGCCAACCACCATGGAGACCTTATGCACTCTAATTTAATCAGCTTAGTCTGAAATATAATACCACCATTGTACTATGTGCCTGGTATTTCTTAATCTTTTGTACGATGAACTGTGGGATTGTTTTGGGCAAAGAGAAGGCGTTCTAATAAAGTTTTCCTTTATTCCAGTGTGCTCTGATGTACTGGCCATTTGTGCAGGTGAGTTTCAAGCTACCGGGAAGGGTTATTCGGGGCTTTTGTCCACATGGAGCCCTAACAGAATTTCCCTCCCCCTCCTCTCTTGCAGCTGACCAACTTCGCCCTTATTCCTGTTCATTGGAGAACAGCTTACACTGGATTTTGTGGCTTTTTCTGGGCCACCTTCCTTTGTTTCTCCCAACAGAGTGGTGATGGCACCCTGGAGTCAGCTTTCTCCTCCCTTCGTCTGAAGTGCGCCAGTGCAGTAGAAGGGCCTCCAAAGAACTGAGAATTCAGATCACCCAGAACGACAAAATCTTTTCTTTAAATGCAATGGATTGCTGTGGATAAAATACTCTAGTTACCTGTTATGTGCTCCATTTTGCAAATTTATTGTTCCATAGACCCCATTGCTTTTTAATTATAAATGATAACATTTTATTCAACCTGTTTTTCTTTCTCCACCCTAGTTCCAAAGTATTCTCTAGTACTTTCATTTTTCCAATACTTTGTTTCCTATCAGTAGCAGTGGCAAAATGGTATTTTGTAATTGTTACTATTTCTGTTCCATTATTTTAATACCAGTGGGTTTAAGGAAGTCCCGTGTCAGTTGTATACCTCTGTCTTCTAAAATCTCAGGTTATCACCTAAACGCTTTTGGATCAGATTCTCTTTTATATAAAAAATAGCTCTTATAGTCAATTTCTATTTACATGGAATTCAACCAAGGAAAAGATGGAGCAGATTTTTTTCTCCAAACTGCTATAAAATCATCTATTATTATGCTGATACTATAGCTTTTTAAGTACCTTTTGTATCGTCAACAATAGTGTATCATTGGTGTGCCCTCGATAGAATGTATTTTATTGTTATCTTCTACTTTTAAAATTTCCTAAGTACTTTGTAGTTTTTAAGTTTTTGAGCATATTCAGCTAGCTCACATGCCCCATTTCCTAGATATATGAAATATACAAACATTTGATCTTAAATATATTGAGTGATGTTTCTTAAAAAGTTAAAAACATTTTTTTCTTCTTCTAGAAGGTAGAATTACACTTTATAGGACTCCAGGGGAAATAGTTATCCCAATTTTACATTGATATTATGTTTCTAGAAATCAGTGTCTTAAAATAAATCTTGATAGATAATCCTGAAGGTAAGCTCAAGAAACTCAATCTAGTCTTTCAAATTTACTCAGTTTGTCTAACTTCTAGCCAGTGGGTTTTGAAATTGTTTGACTATCTCAAATTTCATTTAAGAATTGCACTAGAATTCTGCTTCTGATGGAATGTTTCACAAATTTAAAGACATGAAAGACTGAAATGTTTGTAGATTTATCTCGGGAATTTATGTTTAAGATTAATTTAAGAATGTACACCTGAATTTTTAAAAGCATATGACTGCTACAATTTGTAATATGTTTATATGTCATACCTATATTTCTAAGCATATGATTTATTTGAATTAATAGATATTAAATATTTTCCATTATTGGGACAATAGTAAGGAAATTTCTAGAGAGTTTAATTTTAAAATAATTTGTTTTTGGCATTATTTAAAAGTGGTTCCTATAACAGAGAAGCTATTTCACAATGTGTAAGACACATTTTGTCATTAAATATATTCAGAATAACTGTAGCAAGTACTATCTGGCAGTGTTTAGATAAGCTTCAATATTGCTTTCATGATGCAAAAATAGTGTTTGCATTTTGTATAAAAATACTTGGGGGAAAAAACCTTGTATAGACTGTCAGAGGAGAAAAAGCTTATTCATCAAAGTTAGGGTATGTTCATCTTTACTAAGTAATGGGTTACTCTGTTTCTCAGTTTTTACAAATAGTACACTTTGAATTTTTATGCATGAGTAATCATGTGTCTTAGTGTGGGAAATGGAACTTACTCAAAAACGATGTATTCTTTATTTCAAAACGCTGCTGTCCTTGGTAAAACACGTTTCAGGATCTCGAACCCACAAGTAGCCCCACTCTTCCTCCAGATTTCCCTGGCCTCTAAAGTTTCTTTAATGGCTTGTGTGTTCTAATCCTGTGGTTGCTCAGGCAAAGGTAAAACCTAGAATTTCCCATCACAGAGTGAGATAGACCAGATTTCAAAACAGTGTTACCTAGTACATGTATAGAACAAAAGGGAAATTTGGAAAATATCAAAATGTATTTTAAAAAAAGTTTTTACAGAATACCAATTTCCAATTGTCATAAGTTGCACTGAGGTCATAGATCCTGTCCTGGGTCCAGGCATTTGGAGTATTTACCCTTTAACTGCAAGGGCACCTTCCTGGCATTCCTTGCTTTCTGGCTCCTTCCTTGTCACTGACAATCCCATCCTCTATCCACCACCAGGGAGCTGTCTTGCCCCTGCTACCCTTAAGATCAAGAGAGTTCGAAGCCTGTCTTTGTGGACGTCTGATTTCTATTTGTAGTCTTGGAGAGGGGCCTCTTAACCAGATAGTGGAAAACTGATTTCTCCACGCAGGGGAGAGATTTCCTTCCACACAAAGGGGTGCCAGCACCCTTATAATCCATCAATAGAACCATAGTTAGATAAAATAAACATGAGCCTCATCTAAGTAATCAATGAATGTGATGGGATGGCTGTTTTAGAGGTGTAAAGAGGATAAACTACACGGTGATAGCGGTGTTCATGAAGTTCATGGTCTGCAGAGCATATGAATTTGAAAAATGATAGCCAGGTGCTTAACACATCTGATCCAACCCACCATTCACTGTTTAAACAGCATCTGTGACAAGCAGTCAATAGAAAGCTTGAACATTACTCAAATATTGCCACCCGGCCCTGGGTTGGTGGCATAGCAGTCGGTACTTTAAAGTCATGGTGCCCTGGATAATCTGGGAAAACTTCCTGGAGGAGATGTCAGAGTCCAGAACAAAGGCGGTAAAGTCACAAGACTACAGTCTTAACTGGCGTCGTCATGTGAGACGAAGTGAGATCTTGAAAGAGCAAAGAGAAAGAGAAGGCATTTCAGTTCTAACGGACATTTCACTAACTTTCTCAACTTTGAAAAATGGACATGCATCTGTGCAGCTTACTTGTAATTAAGAATCATGCATAATGTGCAACTTACCTGTTTGATTCTAGGAAAATTAATAAAAAGTACTGCCCTTTTATGTATCTCATACGTGGTTTGATGAGTGGGAATTAGGCAATTTGAGAGTGCATGTGTATAAAATGTTCTAATATCAAGTTTGAGAGTGATATGTGAAATCTGTAATAAGATTTCCATATTTCCCTCAAAATCTCGTAAGTGAACAAAATGATTCATTGTTTGCCTACCATCCAGGCAGTGAAATTTGACATTTAGGAGTTACACAAATGAAGGGTAATGTAGGGTAACTTGAACATTATCTCCTGTTGATGTTCTTTGGGTCAAAAGTAGAAAATTGTTTAATGAATAAAAGAAATTATAGCTACTAGTTCAGTTCAAAGGGCTATTTTGTTTTTGTTTTTTTTTTTTTTACATCCTAGTATTCCATTAATATTTGCAATTTTGGTTTTTTTTTTAAAGATTTATTTATGCATACAAGCTGGGGTGCAGGCCAGAGGTATGTGGGGGTGAGAGGATTCACCAGAGACAGAGTGGGGAGCAGAACAGGCAGATCGACTGAAACACACTACTGAGGGGAGCAGTGGGGAGGCAGGAGAGGTCTGCTGCACCGTGTGGAAATCTCCCCGGCCGGGCATAGAACTCACACCGCAGCTGCAGATTACTTCATAGTGCTGCGCTTAACCTGTTGTACCACTAAGGAGGCCCCTGCAATTTTGATTTTTAATACTTTGGTATTTCAGGTTATATCTAGACAGGGACTCCAAGGTCAGCTATGTGAACTACAGCCAACCAGGCAAACTGAAGGTCCATAATCTCTTTACTAGATACAGATTACCCACAGATACAATTTCCAACTCATCCACTAGGCACTTCATTTGTTTAAAATACATTTTTTGCTCTGTGGATATTTTACTTATTTTATTTTAAAATATTTTATTTCTACAGGTTTGTTTTTTTTTTTTTAACCACAACACATTGTATCATAACATGCTTAGCAATCGATCCTGGAGGCAATTTTTGTTTGAAATTAGGTTCAGCTTCTGGAAATATTAGAAAGTTATTAGATTTTTGTACCTGAAGATTTTGACCTTGCCTTGGCTATATTTAATCAAGATTTACCCATA
Organism: Scalopus aquaticus; assembly: GCA_004024925.1. NCBI lineage: Eukaryota > Metazoa > Chordata > Mammalia > Eulipotyphla > Talpidae > Scalopus > Scalopus aquaticus. The sequence goes on along the minus strand of PVIJ01000717.1, from coordinate 201,767 downwards.
ATACTCAGAATCTACAGGATTCAAAGTGCAGGAAATGCAAATATGAAACTATTGCATTTTTTTCTATTTAGCTGTCAATGGCCAATACATGAAGGGGGAAATCTGGAGTTTAAGATAAAGTATGTGGGCCTCCCCGGTGGCGCAGCGGTTGAGCGCTGCGCTGTGGAGCTGTCAGCAGCGCGCGATGCAGGTTCGACACCCGGCCGGGGAGAGTCCCACATGGCGCGGCAGACCTCTCCTGCCTCGCCCGCTGCTCCCCTCAGCAGTGTATTCTGATCTGCTCTGCTCCCCACTCTGTCTCTGGTGAACCCTCTCGCCACCCCATGCCTCTGGCCTGTACCCCAGTTTGTATGTATAAATAAATAAATCTAAAAAAAAAAAGATAAAGTATGTACTTGAAGTTTAATGATAAAGAACACTGGAAAATTGAGGCTACCAGGTGGGGACAGTCAGGAGTGGGGAACAAAGGGGGGGACCAGTGGACTATGGTGGATCATCATGGGTGCTTTGGGGGGGGCGGTTGTGGTGCTAACAAATTTAAAGAGGTGTGAACCTTTACCTCTAAATCATATATGGGGCTGTAAACCAACACTACCTCAATAAAAACTAATACAATTTAGAAAATAAAATTAAAATCAGATGAAGAGTCATGAACAATAGCTAACCAAGTGAATAAAGAAGAGAGGAACAGCTGAGTAACATTTGTGAATATAGCCAACCAAAGCATCTTGTTCTGATAGTGGGAAAATGAGGAGCTTTCAATTTTAACAAAAGGCAGTGCCCCAATTGCTTACTGGTCACTATATTGGTTCTGCACCTGCGCGCACATTTGCAAGACTACTCAGGTTTAGGGAACAACAACATTGGGATTTATTTAACAAACAGGGAAAAAGCAAAGAATTATTGAAGTCACCATATGGCTGCTTACCTTACTTAAAGCAATGTCCAGTCCTTTAAGTCCCAGAAAAGTAGCAAAGGTGGTGTCTTCCCGCCACTGCTGATGTGGAGCTCCTCTTCCAAACAATAGGCCACGTTTCCAAAATGGCGTCTTCCTGCTTCTGCAGACGCCCAACAGCCAGAGTGTAGGCCAGGTTCCAACACACGAGGATGACACAGGACACAACTGGAAATGCTCCCAAAACTGCCGTGATGCTCCAGCATAGCATCAGGCCAGCAAAACTGCAAACAGCAACTACAGCGGCCAGACTGCACTCAAGCATTTTAGGAAGGTGCCCGCTCTGGGCCTTTGCCTTCCTCCTTCGGCTGCAGTAAAGACAAAACTGGGAGCAGTTTCTGTCACTTGGATACTTGCAAAGCCTCCAAAGTCGCTGGTCCCAAAGTCATTAAAGATTCCCAAAACGCTCAATCTGAAACTCTATATCCTGGCGGCTCAAAACTTCTGATGTCTGATTTCTAAACTCTCTATCTTGGAGGCTACATTTTCTGCTGCTGACTCCTCTATCCCTACATCATGATAATTCACTCCCTTTCTCCTTCAGTCCCTTTTATTTCTCATCAGACTCTCCACCCCAAACTGCAAATTTAGCATTTTCCCTGGGGCTATTCATTCTCATCAGCAAACCCCCTCCAGGGGGCACAACCTTTACTGGACTTTGGACTCAGCTTGGTTACAGTTCTACTTCTAGTTCCCACCTTATGAATCTGCCTTTCCTTAAATGAGCCAGCCAGCCTGCGGGCCTGCCTGCCTGCCTCCCTCCCTCCCTTCCTTTGTCCAATGGCCATATCAAACCCCATTCTACTATCCATGGCCCTCAAAACATTCCAGGAAGGCAGAACCATTGTGACAAGGTTAGGGACCAGAGCATCTGAGCAGCACAGCAGCCATGCTTGTGAGAACAGTTAGTAGAGACTCCCATCCCCCACCCCCTTGCATATTTACTTCTCTCTTGGGGAAGAATAGGGAGCACTACTCCAGGGGGAATCTCAAAGGGAGTCAAATTTCTGAAGGCAGTGTCCATTTGAAATTTGTGTGTTGGGGGGTAGGGGGGATGGTGGTGGTGGGGTGGGGGGTTGGTGGTGGTGGTGGGCTCTGAGACCAAAGTCCAGTATAATTGGTGCCCCCTGGAGGGGGTTGCTGATGAGGATAGATAGCCCCAGGGAAAATGCTAAAAGGTATTGCAGTTTGGGGTGGAGACTCTAATAAGAAATAAAAGGGACGGAAGAAGGAGCAGAAAGGAGGAGAGATTCAGCAGCCGCTGTGATTCAGGGGAGGAGATCCAGCGGCCAGATCCAGGAACCGCCATGATGGACAATTTGGGAATGAGCTGTCGGGAGCTTTTGAGCCGCCAGGAATGTAGAGTTCTGGATTGAGCATTTTTGGAATCTTCAGTGACTTTGGGGCCAGTGACTTGGGCCCCACCACACCAATCTTCAAGAGGAAATGTTTGAAGTCTTTGCAAGTAGCCAAGCGACGGAAACTGCTCCTGGTTTTGTTACTGCTGCAGCCGAGGAAAGAAGGCAGAGGCACGGAGCGGGCGCCTTCCTAAAATGCATGAGTGCAGCCGTTTGTGGGGCCGTTTGGCCGCTGTAGCTGCCGTTTTCAGTGTCACTGGCTTGGTGCTGTGCTGGGGCCCCATGGCAGCCTGGGAGCATCTTCATTTGTGTCCTGTGCTGTCCTTGTGAGTTGGAACCTGGCCTGCAGTCTGGCTGCTGCGTGTCTGCAGAGGCAGGAAGACGCCATCTTGGACACGTGGCCTGTTGTTTGGGAGAGGAGTTCCACGTCTGCAGTGGCAGGAAGATGCTACCTTCGCTGTTCCTCATTTGGGACTTAAAGGACTGGACATTGCTTTGAGTAAGGTAAACAGCCATTTCTTGGCCTCAGTTACTCTTTGTTTTTACCCTGGTTTGTTAAATAAATCCGTCTGTTGTTGTACCCTAAGTCTGAGTAATCCTGCAATTGTGTGCGCTGGTGCAGAACTAGGACACTGACTGGGAAGCAATTTGGGCAGTGTCCTTGGCTGGTTTTAGTGCCCCTCCTGCCCTGTATCAGGTTCACCTTTTGAAAGTGCTACTAGAAAGCTCACGATTCATGTGGTTGAAGATGTTGACCTGCTTGCCTGGTTCTTTGCTTGTTCTCAGAGATCCTCTCCCTCCTCCAGGTTGCCTTTCCCTGTGTTCTCTCTGGCTGTTGAATTCTATCTTCCAAATTAGTTCCTGTGTCTTTTCCTCACCTCTCAAGACTCCCATTTTTTTTTTTTAATGTGACCAATTTCAAGTTAGATGCAGCAAAGCAACTTTAGGAAGCTAGTTATTGGTATGTGGGTGACAGCCTTCTAGGTGAAGTTTTTTTTTTTAATTGCCAAAACAGATTAATCTGGATGGAATTTCAGCAACTTTTGTCATGGTGGGAAGGGGTGGAGAGAAGAGGGCACGTTTTTGGCAGAAGCTGATGAAAGATATACTTTCCCTTATGCCATCCACTTCCCATTGGATTAAAACCAGCCAGGCAAATAGCATTGCAATGTATCGTGAACTTTCCAAATGTGTGGTAATGATCTGTTTCATGTTTGTGTTTCTTACCAGAATGTGAGCTTCTGGAGGGAAAACTATATTTCTTATTCATAAGACAGCTGAATGAATTCACACAGTATGCAAATATTCTGCCTCTTAGCCAGTTAGGAGCAGTCTGGCCGCATCACTCCTTTATGCTCATCTCCATAACCAGGTAGCCATCCTGTCTTAAGCTTGACACAACCCAGACCTTCACCTGATCTGGCCCCCAACCCAGAAAACTGTTTTCTTGGCAGTGGAGATGACTCATGAGCTCTGGTTTCCCTGGTTCAACTTGTGCTTATCTTTTTTTTTTAATATTGACTTTTATTTATGCATGCATGCAAAAACTGGGATGTCGGCCAGAGGTGTAGGGGTTGAGAGGATTCACCAGAGACAGAGTGGGGAGCAGAACAGGCGGATCTACTGAAATACACTGCTGAGGGGAGCGGCGGGGAGACAGGAGAGGTCTGCTGCGCCATGTGGGGAGCTCCCTGGCTGGGGATTGAACTCATTCTGCAGTGGCTGCCGATAGATTGATAGCACTGAGACTTAACCCCTTGCACCACCAGGGAGTTGCCCAACTTGTGTTTATCTTTCAGAAAACCTTCTCTTCACACCTTCCCCAACTTGACAAGACTGGATTGCTTGCTTAGAGAATTGGGTATGACCATTCTGGGCCTTTTCCAAACCATGAACTAATTTTTTGTGGTGAATTTTATATGCTAACTTGATTGGGCCACATACCTTGATTGGGCCAAGATATTTGTTAAAACCTTATTGTGAGTGTGTCCGTTACGGTGTTTTTAGATGAGAGTGGCATTTAAATCAGTAGCTGAGTCAAGCAGATTGCCCTCCATAATGTGGGTGGGCCTCATCTAATCAGTTGAAGACTTGAACAAAACAAAAATCTCTCCAAGTAAAAGAGAATTCTTCTTGCCTGACTGCCTTCAAGCTAGCACATCATTTTCTCCCTCTATCTTCTGAATTAAGCTGGAGTTTGGCTCTTTCTGGGACTCCAGCTGTTGACCTTCAGATAGGAACTATAGCACCCATCCCCCCCAGTTCTAAAACCTTCAGACTCAGACTGGAACTAAGTTTGCTGACTTACCCTGCAAGTCTTGGGCCATGCCCCAAACTCACATGAGCCCAGTCATTATGATAAATCTCTTTTTCTATGTACATCCTATTGGTTCTGTTTCTCTGCTGAACCCTAATTCGTATACCCTCATAAATGTACATCAGTATTTCATAGTTTGTGGTTCGTGCAGTGTCGTTCTGTGGGTGATGATCATCACTTGCAACGGTCACACTGTAGGTTACTTTCTGGGATCCCCGAGATCCTAACATGTTGGGAGTCACCCAGTCTAACTCTGCTGACTCTCTTTCTATGACCTGAACAGGGAAATTCAGTCAGGTAGCCATATAATTGCCAATTAACAGAACTGATGACATTGTCACCCTACGCTGACAGTGGATGGATATGTACATTGTGAATTCTGTGTGTGGGGCTGAGAATTAGACTACAAGCCTTTTTGGAGATGGGATATTATTACAGTGCTTGATGCTGTTTCTTAGTGAAGGACTTAGTGACTAGGGTTAATACTTTACCTCTATACCAAGGTCACACAGCCAGTCAAACACTCCCCATTTCTTAATATTTCCTTTTTAGTATTTATGATGAAGAGCTGTATCTACTCATTTCCTAAAACTGTGTTCATGTCCTATTCCCCTGAATTGTGGAGCTGGATACTCTTTGCTGATTTTAAGTGGAAAGTATTGTAAAAGTAGTATCATTTCCTTCATTTTTAAGTTTAAATTTTATGTATATAATTTGTCCACTAAGTTTTTGATATCATTTACTGCAAATGAAAAATAAATGAATATTAACTAAGTACAGCAAATGACTGGATTTGGTTATTAGTGGTCTGATTATTTTTGGAAATACATAAAGGAGATTAATAGTTTGTGATCTTTCCTAATCATCTTTATTGTAAATACAATATTTATGCCTTTACTGTGGATTGAGATAAAGTTGTCCTTATCTATTTGTAAATGTTCTTCATCACTTAGTGAATTCCTTCAAATGTTGTTCTATTTTCTTTTATATATGTATATATATGTGCTCTCATAGAGCTGAAAATTTAGAGGTAATAATTTCCAAGTGACTTCTCAAAAACCATTTCTTTTGCGCTTAAATAGGAAAAAAATTCAGTATTAAGAGGTGAACTTGAGTTTCAACTTCAAGGTACTGAGGTTGTCCTATCCCTTTCCACCCTCCAGTGCTCATGAGGTTCTTTTCATCTTGAGTTTGCTCAAGATGTTTCTTTAATGATTTAAATTCTTTCCTGCTGTTTTGACCAAAGTAGATTTCCCTGAACACATTCAATGAAGGAACTGATAATTCCTGCTTGAAAAGTATTTTGGATTGTTTTGGAGTTGAGTTCAGCAAACATTTATACATTCATCCTGTTTATGAGCGTAGATACACACAGATCTCAAGGTCATGCTAGATCATTCTGTGGCTATCCTTTCTGTATTTATTGCTTCTTCATTTTCGGTCCTTTCTGTCATGTCAATATTGTAACTTGAATAATGGGAGTAGAATGGGAATAGTAAGTTGCCACCTGGAAGTTAAATTGCAGAGTGGGAGATGGAATTCCCTTTACTGAACAAAGCACTTAGCTTTTAGTTCTATAATTTGAGTTGGAGAAAACAAACTACATGCAGAGTCCAGGTTTTTAGCTTGCTAGATTTTAGTGCATCTTTCTATCTGGACACCTTCTGCAAAAACACTGTCAGCTAGAAAATTGAAATAAAAAACCAAACCAAAGTGAAAACATTGCCTGTTCATTTCTTTAATAGCAGGCCTCTAAATTGATGATTAGGAGAAAATCCTTAGGGGGAAAATATGTGTGAGTTAAGGTTCTTCTGAATTTTGGCTTTACAAAAGAAAATGGGGAAAATTTGTTTATGCAGGGGTTGAATGTCAGAGAAATGCTTCATAATATTTAGAGGACTTAATAAGGGGACATGACATTAATTTAAACAGGCTAAACAGTGAGATATAAATCACAAGGGAGAAATTATAAATCTGTCAAATTTTTGCAGTCTGATTTTTCTCCATAATAATAGATAATACTAAAGTGAACATAGATTTCCAGACTTTTGGCCAACAATGAATTTGTGAGAACAGTATTTAGAGAATTTCCTGCAGGTGATGCATGAAATTTTGAGTAGAGTTAATGATGGCCAGTAGATTATTTTAACTTCTGGAGGAAATTATAAAGAGCAATATATACATCTTGATTGATTTCTCAGCAGGTTGGAGCAACTATGCTTTTACCTGAAGAAATGAAAAACTTTTCACTATTAACAAAAAAAGGAGTATAAAATAGTTAATTGTAAGCCAAAGGGACTAATGAAGACAATTTTTATTTATTTTTAAAAGATTTATTTATTTATTTATGCATACAAGAGCTGGGGTGCAGGCCAGAGGTGTGGGGGTGAGAGGATCCACCAGAGACACAGTGGGGAGCATAACAAGCAGATCCACTGAAATACACTACTGAGGGGAGCAGCGGGGAGAGAGGAGAGGTCTGCTGCGCCATGTGGGAAGCTCCCTGGCCAGATACCGAACTAGTGCTGCAGTGGCTCTGGATAGCTTCATAGCACTGCGACTTAACCGCTGCGCCACCAGGGAGGCCCGAAGATAATTTTTATTTTTAAAAAAGTATTTATTTATTTATTTGTTTGTTTATACATACAAGAGTTGGGGTGTAGGCCAGAGGTGTGGGGTGGTGAGAGGATTCACCAGAGACAGAGTGGGGAACAGAAGAGGCAGATAGACTGAAATACACTGCTGAGGGGAGTAGTGGGCGAGACAGGAGAGGTCTGCTGCAACCTGTGGGAATCTCCCTGGTGGGGATCGAACTTGTGCTGCAGTGGCTCTGGAGAGCTTCATAGTGCTGCGCTTAACTCGTTGTGCCAACAGGGAGGCCCGCGAAGACAATTTTTAAATGGGAATGTAAAAAGAAGAATGAGCGATACAGGCAAAAGCTAAAAGCCAAAATCTACAAACTTATTTTTTACTCCCCACTCTGCTTCTCTCACCATAGACTGGTTTATTTACTGTCTCTTCAGAACATCTGACATTTCCTTGTGTTTCCTCTTGTAGGATGGTATGTCCTTGTTTCCTTTTAATTCAAATTCTACTCATTCATCAAATTTTTGGGGTTTTGTTTTTATTTTTGCTTGGTCAGTATCATCCCCTACTGGCTGTGGTTAGTATGAGCTCCAAAGATCCTACCTTCTGCCCTCCCTCAGGTTTAAAGGAAATTGGGCCCATCACATAGGGTGGTCTAGAGGATGGGGCCACAGATGGTGCCTGTCCTGTTGGAAAATGAAGGTGCAGGCAATGAGGAGACATGCCAGATTGCTCCTGGGCATGGGCCGAGATTGGTGTTGACTCAATGACGTGGGCACACTCTGTCCTAGCTGCCCTTGCAAGTGAAGCTCATTCCAGTGTGCCTGAGTCCTCCTCTCTGAACTGTTTGTCTCTCCAGGACTCATCTCACTGTTTTCCATCCTAGTGGTAGAGTGTTGGTCTAGAAGTTTCTCCTTGGTCCCCCCGCCCCCCTTCCATTCACTTCTCTCTGTTAAGGAATCCATTTCCCAGAGCAAGTAAATGACTCTCATTCATTCTTCACAAAACTATTAATCATTGCAGAAACTATATCCCAAGCCCTTTGGAACCTGACTTTAGCACCTCAGAACTATGTTTTTGGATTGTAATAACTGTTTAAAAGTTATTTTTCATGATGAGTTTCCAAAGTCTGTTTTGAAATCCAAAAGCTAATCATTGACTAAATCCCTCCCCTCCCCCTTTTTTTTTCTGTATCTTACTTCTCCTGGGCTACCGAGGCAGGAAAAGGGCCATGTTGATAATAACTGGTGGGAGGGAACTAAAAAATTATTCAATGTAGTACTTACAATCCATTTATTCATTTATCCATTTATTCAACAAGTATTTATTGAATTGAGTACCTACTATATTTCAAAGCTCATTCCCAACCCCTTTGCCACAAAGCTGTCCCTGCTGCTCTGATTTTTATTGCACTTTTTTCCTTCTGATTTTGAGAGCACTTATAACCTGTACCATACAATCTATTACTTAGTCATATACTATTTTATAGTGGAAGTCATCTCATGTATATTTTCTTTTCTCCCAACTACACTGAAGCTTGTCAAGTGAAGGACTATATTTATATTTATTCTGTAGCCTTCCAGCCTAACGCCTTGCCCAAAGGAGTTCAATTGGTTGATTTCTGTGTAAATGGGTACTGATATTGGCATGAATTGCATTCATGCATAAAAACGTCCTGAAATGAAGAAAATGTATTCCTTTTACTTTGCTAGCTAGTGTTATAAGTAATATGCCCTTAGACCTCAAACATGTGGCAAAGTGAGGAGAGGTAGTATAGGGTGGGAACTGAGATACAGGGTAATGGCTCTCCACTGGGATGATATTACCCTTTAAGTACGGTTGCCAAATTTAGCAAATAAAAATACAGCGAACCCAATTAAATTTGAATTTCAAATAAACAATACATTTCTTTTTTAGTATAAGTATGTCCCAAATGTTGCATCTGGGGCATATGAATAAAAATCATTTATTGTTTATCTGAAATTTACATGTGACTGAAATTTCTGTACCTTCCTTGGCAAACCTACACTCAGGGGATTTGGGAAACATCCAGCGACAATTTTGGAGGGAGATACTACTGGCATCTGGTGGGTAGAGGCAGGGATATGCTGCCAAACAGCCTAAGCAGTGCCAGGGGCCCCACAACAGAGAATTAGCTGCCTCTAAATGGCAGTTGCACCAAGTTGAGAAGCTCTGTTCAATAAGATACAAAGAACATAGCTCCAAGCTATCTTATCTTAAGGTATTTGACCTTTTAAAGGGTTTATAAAAATATTTGAAACTTGAAGAGAGAGAGAGAGAGAGAGAGAGAGAGAGAGAGAGAGAGAGAGAGAGAGAGAGAGAGAGAGAGAGAGAGAACGTCTTCAAAATACAAAAAGAAAAAATCCAGGAAATAAAAATGAGTAAGCTTTTTATTCTGTCTTGAAAACACAATATAACATTGAACAAGTCACCTGCAGCAGCTCATTATATAAAGTTTTGTCATCTATATTAAATATAATGTGGAATGTGGGTGCATTTTAATATGTTTCATACTATGTAGGGTAATTTTCTAAAAGAGAGAATGTCAAACTCTTTGGAAGTTTTCCTAAATGTTTAAAAATAGCCCTGCTGAAGTCAGGCAGTATCCAAAATATTGTTTCTAGGTTGGTGCATGGAGGGAATAGGTGAGATTTCAAGATATGACGATATTAGAATGCAAGGTCCATGTAAAGATCATAGTTGAGATACCTGAGGAAGACTTGGGTGACACTACCAGGTTGATAGGATAATTAAGAACAGAACTTAGAGGCAAAGGAGGAAAAAAGTGTTCTAGGGCTTGGAAAGTGGAGCTATTGGGTAGAGGGATGTGGGGTGGTTCTCTTTCACTGCAGGAGTATTTGACTTGGACAGCCTTCCTTTTTTAGAGTAGGGCTGCAAAATATTACAGCATAAGTGAGATGAACATTTTTGTCATTGTCTCATTAAACTGATGAATACAGGCAACATGTCTGCAAAATCCCATTTGTAAAGATTTTGGACATGATGCAATTTATTACTTGTCATGGTTGTGATGTTGCTCTTTCATTAGAGGTTGTGTTGGCGGGGTGGCCTTTCAGAATCTGTTGTTTTCATCTAGATTCTTTATCTTCCATAGAAATAATCGTTGGGTGATCAAACTGGCAAACTTGACTCTCAGTCTAAACAGAGAATGTGGCAGGCGTGGAAACAGTTAAAAGTGCACAGTAGTAAAGCAGGTGAGAAAAGATATGTCTTGGACTAAATAATTGTTGAATAGATAAATTAATAATTGGTACACCCGTCATTTGTGTGGAAGAAGTGACTGAATGACGTTTTCAGGTCCCCCGAAGAGTTAAAAAAAAAATTCATGGTTCGTGGTTCGCGAGGCCAGCACGCGCTCCCTCCCCTAAGATGGCGGCTTCCAAGGACGGTTGTGACTTAGGTGAAGAGGCTGCAGGAAACAGGCCGCAGCTCCACCTGGGGATTCCTGAGGCCGTGTTTCTGGAAGACATAGACTCCTTCATGAAACAACCTGGGAATGAGATGGCCGTTGCTGTGTTGAAGAAGCTGGATGAACAGTACCAGAAGTATAAGTTTATGGAACTGAACCTCGCTCAAAAGAGAAAGAGGCTAAAAGGCCAGGTTCCTGAAATTCAGCAGACTTTAGACATTCTAAAATACATGCAGAAGAAAAAAGAGGCCACCGATTCACTGGAGACCAAGTTCTTACTGGCGGATCACCTATACTGCACGGCTTCAGTTTCCCCAACCAATAAAGTGTGTCTCTGGTTGGGGGCTAATGTAATGCTTGAATATGGTATCGATGAAGCCCAGGAACTGTTGGAAAAGAACTTGTCGACTGCCACCACCAACCTTAATTCCCTTGAGGAAGACCTTGACTTTCTTCGAGATCAACTTACTACCACAGAAGTCAACATGTCCAGGGTTTATAACTGGGATGTGAAGAGAAGAAACAAAGATGGTTCCACCAAGAGCAAAGCATAATGCTGGCAACGAGAAAAGTGGTTCATCTCCCAAATGTGTTATTTTACATGCCCCAAAGTTTATCCTTAAAGGCTGACATAATTTTGAGTGAATTTTAACAGCAAGAGCGATAATTAAAACGTTTGAAAAGAGATTAACATCGTGTGTTTATTAGTTTCAAATATTTCTTGAAATTGGAAGTTTTGTCCCCCCACATTTCCAAAAAGGTAAATGCAGTTTTTTTTTTTCTCTTATAAGAAAAATCGTAGCTGAAATGGTTGAAAACTGTGAGGTATGCTACGGAAGTTGAATTTTAGTGATGTTAGCACAGTTTACTTTTTCTTTGTTGGCTGATACTACTCTCACTTGTGGTTGAACCAGTGTTGAAGTCTGGGAAAACAGTTTGAATAGTTGCAAACTTGTTTTTCTTTAGCACTTGTGGGGGCTTTCTGTTGTTATCTATATCTCATGTAAATGGGGATCACAAATTACTGCTTAGCCAATAACTTTATTATAACAGTCTGTACTTTTCAGGGAATGTTAATTTGCCTTCCTAAACAGTGTCTTTGCAATGCCGACATAAGGGACCTCTCAGCCAAGTGAATAAATAAAATTACTCTTAGCTAAGGTAGCTTTGTAATTCTTTCTAAGATTTATTTATTTATGCTTACGATAGCTGAGGTGTAGGTCAGAGGGGTGGGGGGCTGAGAGGATTCACCAGAGACAGAGTGGGGTGCAGAGCAGGCTGAGGGGGAGCTGCAGGCGAGACAGGAGAGGTCTGCTGCACCGTGTGGGTTAGCAACCTGGGTGAAGCTGGAACTGCGGTGGCTGCTAATAGCTTCATGGTACTGAGACTTAACCCCTGTGCCACCAAGGAGGCCCCCTGGTTTTGTATTTCTTAACAGTTCTCCAAAGCAGCTTAATGGTAATACTAAGATACACATAAGTGCACAATGGTTGAAAATAGTTGTGAGTCTTTTCTATTTATGCTAAACCCTCCTAGGACTAGTATAACATCACTGGGGAAGCTATTGGTACAGTGGCCAGTACTGGGTGACACATTTTCTGGTAAAAACACAAATGTGTTATTCCTTCTCCATATAGTAAGAAGTATACTTGTGCATGTTTTGTATCTGTGTTTCATATATTAAAATAGTGAAGTGAAAAAAAAATCATTCTGGGTCTGTCATACTTTTAGCAATTCAGAGCTAATATTTGTTCATAACCTGACTGCACAAGCTTTCAGCCAGAAACCTAGAAGCTCAGTTCATAATTCTTGTCTTCACATACACAACCCGACAGACAGGTCTTTCAAAAACATCCCTTTCACTGGGGAAAATGGCCAAAGCTGTCCAAGGATTAGAGACTCTTGAGCTAAGTAGATGCGGCTCAGATTAACCAAACATTTTTCAAGATTTCAATTTTATTTTCTTCCATACAGACTCAAGGAGCAGGTGCTATTTAAAGAGTGTTTTTCTCTGCTCTGCTAGGTGTGAGGCTATGAACGGTGTGAGGATAAACACTTTTATAAAGACCAGTGTCGTTCCAGATATAATTTTGGATGCTAGTGAGAATGTAGGCATTGGTATTCATCAGTCAATGCTGCTTATTCAACAGGAAAGTAGTTGTAGTTAATTTCATGTTTTGCATCTCATTCCTCCCCCTGCCCCTCTCTCCCGGTGGCTTACAATGGTGAAATTGCTGACATTCTAGACTGATAGTTGCAAGTGAATGACGAATCTGGGCCAAAAGAATGCTTTCTTATGGCACCCAGAAGACTTGGGGAATTTTATATTGAAAATTTGGGTTTCTGGCCCATTTTGAAAGATGGGACAGTCAGGTCCACGGTTGCTATATTTTTCATTAAGCATTATATTCAGTATCTGTTTCCATCACAAAGTTCAGCACAGACTTCACCCTCCTACCGCCTTACAACTTGCCCAATACATTCATTTTCATTACTCACACTGCTCTTGCAGACAATGATTTGTAACCCCTGTTATTGGTAGTATAATGCATCAGCAAATTGACCTGATGATCACACACATTCATTATATGCTTAGTTGATGAAAAACATGATACAATAAAGTGACATTGTTCTATGACACCATCGCTTGCATCTGTCTGCTGGTGTAATGAACTTGTTGGTCAGAGATGGTCTAGTTCCATTTTGCTCACTATTTAGCGTATGTTTTATTAATAGTGGTAACATTTCATGTGCTACAGGGTGATTCAGCTTTTCTATTCCGCTTCTCATGGCAACAACAAATGTCTTCCTTCTGAGTCAGCATTACCTAGATGCTACTGCTGACCAAAATTAGACCACATATTTACAACCCCATAAATATGAGCAGTTAAACTTTTCTTAATATTAATTGCAACGTAGCTTGTATAATTAGCCCATGTCTTGTGATCTAGGTATGGCGTCTACAGAGCCAGAGGGGGAAATGTAACAGCATTTTCTCTGTTATGCAAGCATCATTACATATAATGAATAGGTAATACTAAATTGGGCTGATGAGTCATATTACAGTAATCCAATATCTCAATTGTAAAAGTCCCTGAGGTTTACACGAGGGAATCTTTCAAAATAACAAGAAGAGTGATTCTGAGACATGTGCCTCTCAGCATCTCAACCTTTATTTACTACTTGTGCCATCCTGGGAAAGGAGCTTAACCTCTCATAAGCTCATTGTATTGAGGATTAAATGAGATTACATATGTGAAAACTTGAAGGACACTGTTGACACATAGTAGGCTCAATCAATGTCAGTATCCTTTTAATAGAAATTGATTCCTAAGCACAAAATGACATAATAGAATAGGCCATTCTCTTGAGTCTTGTTCCCTATGAAGTAGTGGATCACATACTATACGTATGGGGGCGCGGGGGGGGGGCACTTCTTGACTAGATTTAAGGTGGCGGCAGGTGGAGGGGGCGACGATTGATTTTCTTTCCCTCTACTCCATGAGGACAATTTAGTTAACATTTCTTTTTTTGAATTGACCAAAAGTCACTGCAGAGCACTAAAGATGTGCTGGGATCTATTCCAACTTTAACCCCAGTCTATAATTCAGTTACATTAAGCTTGTTTATCTTATGAATACCTCAGACCAGCAGAGTTTATGTTTTCCTATTACCTGACGTCATGTAATTCTTTTTACTTGTTGAAATAATTTCTATAATTTTGTCATGTTGGATTTTTCTATTTCATTCATTAACATTAGTTCAACAAATATTTAAGCTGTCTCTGACCGGTGCTTTGTTAGATAAAGTGATGCTGGACGGGGCATTAGAGACGGATCCTGTCCTTGGTTTGCTTAAGGTCTAGTAGACAGACTTATTGGCCAAGTTCAGTCTGTACATACTGTGCACCTACAAACTGCAGACAAATCATTTGATATTGCAGCTCTGATCATTTGAAAATGATTAGAACACATTTGGACTCTGTGGGTATATGTGTAAATACGTGAATTATAATACATTGTAGTACCCTCTTCTATGCATATAATTTGACATGATGTTTCCGGTGGATGAGATTAATAAAAGACATCAACTGCCTTTGAAAATGTGCATATCCTTTGATTCAGCAATTTCATTGTAAGGAATTCATCTACTAGGAATAAAGGACATCTATGACTCTTTAACTACAACCTTGCTTCTTACAGTTTTGATGATAATCTCAAGAAGTTGGGAATAACCTCATTGTCCCTCAGACCAAGGAGATTGGGAATATAAATTATTCTGCCAGCAGCAGTAAGCCAATGGAGGTTTCTAAGCCCAAGAGTGGCATTGAATGTGTGTGTGTGTGTGTGTGTGTGTGTGTGTGTAAGATAATTTTAGAAGCGGTATGAGACCTGAGACCTTTCTCAGTGGGAAAAGCCCAGAAAAGATGGTTTTTGCAACACTCTAGGTAAAAGATGATGCAGAATTGAACTAAAGGAAAGCAGTGGGAATGGAGAAGATGAGTTTGGGAGAGATTTTCAAGTTAGAATCTACTGTATATGGACAAGGGTGTGGGGTATCAGAGAGTCAGGTAGAGGATAAATCTGAAGATAAATCTGAGATTACTAATTTAGAGCAGGTTTGGGGACGGGGAAGTAAAAAGAGAATGATTTTGAACATGTTCAGGTTGAGGTTATTAATCCCTCCTCCAGGCCATTGCTTTGATGATTTCTTAAGCAGACAGGAAAACTTTGAGAGGTGATGTGGATTGTGGTTCGGTGTTTGGCCTGGCGGAGATTGGCTGCAGGCTCTGTCACTTTTCAGCAAGTGATTTACTCAGCCTTTCTGAGGTACAGCCCTGGTCTCAGAGCATACTGTTCAGAGTACAGCATTAAGACGGTTTAGTCTTATAAAGTCCCCCATACAGAGAAACCACTCAATAAATGCCAGCTTTAAAAAAACAGGAAGTGCCATACTTCAGAGAGTCCTTGCATGCCCTGGGATGTTCTCCAGACTCCCTCACCACACTCATAACTTCAGTGGCCAGCCTGGCCAACCCGATCCTAAGCCATGAACGCGAGGGGCCAAATGGGAATTTCCTAACAGATGCAGGATTTCAGGCCCTAAGACCCAAGTAGATATTTCCTCAGCTTCTTTTCTCTCTCCCAAGCCTCCTTTGAGAGCAATACCTAATATGCTTTCTGGAACTCTCTTTAACTCTATTTTCTCTTCCACATCCATTTCCTTCTTTTATCAATTTTCCTAAGATCAATGAATATTTCCAAGGAGTGCGTGGAAATGCACAGAAGGATTTGGGCTGGAGATGGGGATTGGAAGCCATTAGTGTCAAAGCCACAACAAAGATAGGCTCAGCTTGGAAGAGGGTGAAGAAGGAGAAGAGAAGACGGCAGGGAATACTAGAGAAACATAATTGAAGGGACTGCTCAACAGAGAAGAGGAGGCAGAAATAGTAGCAGTGGGAACCAGGAGAAACATGAGAGGGCAAGGTCTTAGAGCCAAGTGGGAAGGGACTTGAAAATTAAGGTCTGGCCCAAGAGCTTACATTTCTTTTTTGGAGAGATTAAATAGGATAGTGCTGAAAGGAAGTAACAGATAGGTCATCAGGGATCTCAGAGCAATTTCAGTGGAATGGAGTGTAAATGAGTGACTTGCCGAAGGTCCTGCAACTTAGGGGTGGAACCAGGACTATCAGCTTGGGTGGTCAGTGTCCAGAACCCAAGTCATACTCTACTGCCAGTGTTTTTTATGTGACCTCTAGAATATTAGTAGTGTGTATTGTGTGTACTGGAGACTAATTATCTGTCATTTCATTGTGTAGAAAGGAAACACTAAAACCCAAGATCATATTTATTCCCTTAATTCCACATTCACTTCTCCCTACGTTTTGTTGACATAAATATTTGGTCTATTGTACTCCATATGTATTTCTTTTAGATGCCTAACAAACACATCCAGACTTCTATGATGAAAGCCATGTCCCCCTGTGACCCCAATCACTGACCACAGCCGTCACAAACAGAAGAAACCAACAAAACACCCCTGTTTTGATGAGAGACAAGGGCTGTGATAATCCCGCATGATGAAGGTGCTAATGTCAGGTGCAGGGCAATGGGTGTGGAGTCAACTCCTGGACTATGCACGAAGCAGGCAAACTGGTCTCTTTTTCAGGTCTTCTAGTATCTTCTTTGTGTGTGTCTTTCACTATCTCCTGAGACTCTTTTCAAGATATCTGCCACTCATCCATGTAGGAGTGCATTCCTCCTGGATAGTATTGCTCTCTTGGAAGGATTCTGCAAAACTAGGCATGTTATTATGACAAATGCAATGACTACATAGTATTGCATATTCTAGAAAATGTGTAAAGTCGATCTTAATACTTTGGTAACTACAGCACCACACTGAATCCAACTTAACTACAAATAGTGATAACAATTGTGATATTAATAATAATAAATGACATTTTTTGAATAGTCGCTGTCCCACGTTACATAATGAGTTCCAGTTTACAGAAAGGAAAATGGACCTTTGGAGAACATCTGTAGTTGGTTTCAGGTGGTGTAGCTATTCAAGCAGAGAGTTGGGGTCTTCACTGCTCTAGCTCTGGCTTCAGAGTGATGGCCTTAACTTCTAGAACTTTCTCTTCTGAATCTTAAAATTAATATCTTTTGTCATACAAATCATGGTTTCTAGAATTTTCATTTTCTAGAAGCTACACTTAGACTTCTTTGAGTCACTGAAAGATATTTTCCCCCTCTGCATTAGACTTTTCATTGAAACACAGACAAATTTCTCTCTGGTGGCTCCCGCTCTTCCTACCATCCCAGTGAATGACTGCCAGGTTGTGATTCAGCCAGAACATGAGGCATGGAGCCATGCTAGTTCTAAGAGGCATTCCATTTCCATGGTTGGCAACTTCTTTCCTTGAAATATTGCTGATTTTCTGAATGTTTTTCAGGCATCAAAGAGACACAAGGTCGATAAATGATGTGTTAATGAAAAAATCCTCTGGTAGGAGAAATAGGGAATGTCCAGGAAGGAGACCATTTTGTGAGAGTAAAAGAAGCTTGAACAAGATAAATGCATATCTACACCCACACCCTTCCCCCTTTTCTCCCCGATTTAAAATAGAATGAAAGGCACATCACAGGAACAGGAAATGGTCCTTCTGATGCTTTTTCACAAGTACCTTTTACAATAGAAAATGTTACTCTCACTGCCAGATAGAGAAGCATATAGTCCTATGAATGTGTAGCCTATTTGCGAGTAGCAAGATAACTAATTCAGCAATTCCCCATGATAATGCTGGACCAAGTACATGTACAGCGGGGGACAGAAGATGGGCAGGGTAGGGTGAGGAGGTGTTTTCCCAGCTTCATTTTTTTTCTGAATTGGGCCAATACAATGGAGCTATTCATTAGGGGGATTCCTGAGATTATTATCACTGTTTTGGAAATTCCAAGGAGCCACAGGACTCCAAGTGAGCTCCATCAATATACAAGCTGGAATGGACAATCATTGTCAAGGTGATGTCAACCCCCAGCCAGGCCCAGGACAACTTCAGACTGCGCGACCCTATCTTGGGATTCCCTGTTGCCCAGCTACACAGGCTGGCCCTAGAAATTCCTTAACCTCATAATCATGTGCTGTGATTGAAATGTTTAAAACCACTCAGTGTCATTTTTTGGTAGTAGCTTTATGGGGACATAATTCACATAGCATAAACATCTTTTTTTTTTTAAAGATTTATTTATTTATACATACAGCTGGGTACAGGCCAGAGGTGCGGAGTGGTGAGAGGCTTCACCAGAGACAGAGTGGGGAGCAGAACAGGCAGATCAGAAATACACTGCTGAGGGGAGCAGCAGCAAGGCAGGAGAGGTCTGCCGCACCATGTGGGATTGTCCCCGGCTGGGGGGTCGAACTTGCATCGCTGCTGCTGACAGCTCCACAGCCCAGCGCTTAACTGCTGTGCCACCAGGGAGGCCCATAAACATCTTTTTAAAGGCTACAATTCTAGTATATTTCAAGAGTTAGGCAACCATCATTGCTATAATTTTAGAACATCTTCACTAGCCAAGAAATAAACCTGTACTTACTGGCTGTCACCCCTTTACCACAGAATTTCTTTCTCTGTAGATTTGTTATAGATAGGCTTTGACTATAGACATTCTTTGTAAATGGAATCACACAATATGTGGTCTATTATGACCAATGCCTTTCTCTTAGTGCTGTGTTTTCAAGGTTTATCCATGTTGTAGCCCTTATCAGCATTTCCCCCTTTTCACTGGTAAATAATATTCCACTGCATGGATATAACACATTTTATTTCTCATCAGTTGATGCACATTTGGATTATCTCCACATTTTTGGCTATTGTGAATAATTCTGCAATGATACTCACGTGCATGTTTTTGTGTGGATGTAGTTTTCATTTTTCTTGGGTGGAACAGCTGAAACACCCAGGAGTGGAACAGTTGGGTCATATGGTAGCTGTGTTTACCCTTTTGAGCAACTACCAGACTGTCTTTCAATGACATACATTTCCACCAACAATGTATGAGGGTTCCAATTTCTCTACTCAATGTCATTTTAATAGGCTTCTGATTGGAGGTTACAGACTTCCTTTGGTAAATGTCTCAAAACCCTAAACAGCCAGCACAACGAAATACTAATAACCACCACCTAGTATTGAGGTCCTCGTTTGTGCTGTTGTGCGTGATCACATTCAAGCATCACTACAGTCCTCTGGGAGAGGTGGTGCCATTAGAATTTTAAAGATGAAGAGCAAAGCTCAGAGACATTAAGTGACAGGCCACATAGGGTGACACGGCTGGCAGGTGGCAGAGTCAGGATTCAAACTCAGATCCTCCAGATTTCAAAGCCTGCATTTTGGAAAACCTTGCTATTCTGATGAGCTCAGTGTCGTGTACATTTGAAATTGTCAACATCTTGGATAAAGAATCAAATTACCAAGATGATATTACATTATTTTCCTTTTCAATCAACCAAAATGACAGTTATGAAAGTGTCTTGCACCGACCTCTGCTGCACTGATGCTGAAATCATCCAGCATCCTTTCAAGTCCTTGGGATGTGGACCAGAGCCAGGCTTCTAGCCAGGATGAGGCATCAGGGCTGGAGGGACCACTTAATAATTCCATGCAGGTGGTCACTTCAGCCAGTTATTCAGCTGGAAGCATTATCACCCTAAACTAATGCACACAGACAGGGTTGTGGGCACTGCTATGGCAGGGACGGTTTTGTCCTCTGGGAATACAGAATTGTATTACTCACACATTTTTAGAAACAGGATTTAGCTGGTTTTGAATTGTAAAGCATGTTCAGAATAAATGGTTGGAAAAGTCAGAGAATAAAAAAAGAAAAATATCCCTCTCAACTCTCAGAAACAACCACTGTTAATGTTTTTGTGTTTTTACTCTTCGTCTTTTTTATTTTCCATGCATTAAAGACATTGATTTTCCTCCTCCCCCATTATAAAGATAACACCATGTATTGATATAGGAACAATGGAGAATTTTAATAAAACATTATTTATTATCATGATTTTCCTAAACCTTTGGTATACATCATTTCAGTGTTTTCTTTTATTGGATATATTTGCCTGTGTGTGTGGATATGTGTACATGACAAAACTGAAATCACAGTATTTTATTTCTACCATTTTCATTCATTTCTACCATTATCATTCTATGAAATGCTTAATATGATTGTGATGGTCACAGTATATGCTTGACTATAACCAAAAGATCAAGAACAATAGCTTATACTTGGTATTACAATTTGTATCTTACTTTTCCTCTTCTCTTTTGATTAATGTTGTGTTATAATGTTTTTCTCATGACATTTTAAACTCTTTGCAGACATCATTTTAAATAAGTACAACATAACATTGAAGGCATTCAATGACATAATGGTCACTTCCTTTTGTAGGATATTAAATTTTCCCAGTACTTCTACTTTTTACATAAGTGTTAAGACATATGTGTATAAGTATTTTCTAGTATTTCAAATATTTTGGTAGGGTAGATTCCCAAGAGTTAAATTATTAGATCTAATATGTCTGGCTATTTTTTTTTTGGTTTGTTTTTCTTTTTAGAAAAAGTCATGAAATAGTTCAACATACAGAAAAGTAAAATGACTGACATGACAAAGAACCCCAAATCCAGCAATCATCTATTTTTTAAAGGGTTATACATCCTTCTAGTTAATTAGCTGTTTTATATAGAGATAATTTCCATGCAGTAAAGGGTATCTCAATGAATATTCATATCTGTGTCTCTAGATATATATCTCCATAGATACTACTTATATACCCAAACACACATGCACATACTGCTATATCACTAATCAGATCATGTAATTCCAATATTTCCACTCCCTCTTTCATTTTCTCTGTAACCCCTACCCCAAGTTATAATTACTCTAACATTTACCACTTTAGATAAATTTTGGCTCCTTTGGGATTTTTTATGAATGGAATCATTCCATAGGAACTCTTTTACCTCTGGTTTCTTTTGCTAATATTATGCCTGTGAGATTTATCCATTTTGTTGACAAGTAGTTTGATCTTTTCTACTGCTTTGGCTATAATCACAAACATAACATGTAGGAAGTGTTAGGAGGGATGTGGAGAAATTGGATTCCTTATACATTCACTTCTGGTGGAAATATAAAATGGTTCAGTCACTATGGAAAACAGTTAGGCATGTGATCCAGCAATTTATATAATAGAATTGCCATATGATCTGGCAATTTCAGTCTTTAAGTATTTTAAAATAGATACTAAAATTTGTATATAAATGCTCACAGAAGCATTATTCACACGAACCAAAAGGTGAAAACAATGTAAATGTAGATTAATGGATAACTGGGTAAACAAATTGTGGTATAGCAATGTAATGGAATATTATTCAACCATAAAAAGGAGAGAAATACTAACACATGCTACAAAATGAAAACAGTATGCTAAGTGAAAGATGCTAGACACATAAGGACACATGATTCCATTCATGTGAAATAATTGGAAAATCCATAGAGAAAGAAAAGATCTAGGTAAATCCACAGAGAATGAAAAGATTGGTGTTTGCAAGAACTGGCAGGGGAAATGTGGGGTAACTGCTTAATAAGTACGGGGTTTCCTTTAATGGGTATCTTTTGGGATCTTACATATCTCTACCACAAAACAGTAAAGGTGTTCTTCCATATTACCGTTCTTTTTTTGATTTTGCTTTTTTCATCTAGATTTTTAAGCCATTTGGAACTTGTGTGCATGCGTATGATGGAGAAGTATAGGGTGGATTTTTAGTTTTAGTTTTCCATTTGGTTAGGTAAATTTGTAGACTAGTGTGTCCTTTCTGTACTGATTTGTAATGCTTCCTCTATTATATGTCAACTTTCCAAATACATATGAGTTCTCAATTTTCTTCTTATGTCTTAAGATTTTATGATATGTTTTGACATCTGGTAGTCAAGTTCCTCCTATCTTTATTCTCTTCACCATGTCTTGCCTATCCCTAGCCCTTTGTTCTTCCATGAAATTTTAGGATCAGCTTATCAAGGTTTATTTTAAAATCCTATTCCTGGGCCTCCCTGGTGGCACAGCGGTTAAGCGCTGGGCTGTGGAACTGTTGGCAGCAGCGATGCGAGTTCGACGCCCAGCCGGGGACAATCCCACGTGGTGCAGCAGACCTCTCCTGCCTTGCCCACTGCTCCCCTCAGCAGTGTATTTCTGATCTGCCTGTTTTGCTCCCCACTCTGTCTCTGGTGAAGCCTCTCACCACTCCACACCTCTGGCCTGTACCCCAGCTGTATGTGTAAATAAATAAATCTTTAAAAAAAATAAAATCCTATTCCCTATGGAGAGTTAACTGGAATTGCATTGAAGAGTTTTGTCATTGTTACCATACCACTTCTTTTGTACCATTGAACATGACATATCTCTTATTTTTCATATCTTTTTTTTTGTGTTGCTTAGCAATGCAGCATAAAGAGTTCATTAATTACTGTCTCATTTGGCATAAAATAGTGATTTTCTCCTCAAAGGGTGTTTGCTATTATGATCAAAATTTTTAATTTTTTTATTTATTAATTTATTTTACAATGTTTACTTTCTTTTCTCAAGTGTAGTCCCCCTCAGGTTTCTGTCACCAATTCACCCGTGCGCCGTTACCATAGTCCCTTGTGCTCTTCTCATTATGATCATATTTTAAGTTTGATTAATAACATACAGAAATTCCATTGTTCTTGTTTAGTGATCTTGTTTCCAAAACCTTGCTCTTATTAAAATTAATGACCTATATGTGGATTTGCTTGTATTTTTATATAGGCAATTGAATTGTCTGAAAAGGAAAACTTTGTTTCTTACATTTCGATTTATTTTTCCTATTTAACTGGGTCAGGACTTCCTAGAAGTGGGGGTGGTAGATTTCCTTGCGCTGTTCTTGGCTTTAATGGGCATACTACTTGAGGTTCAGCAATAAATGTGATGTTTACTGTTCATTTTTGATAATTACTCCTTAGCAGGTGAAGGAAATGATCTTCTATTCCTAGTTTGCTAGGTACCACCCTTCCGATACATAACTAATTATGTATTTTTTTTTTCAAAATTTTTTCTATAATTATTGAGATAATTCATTTTCTCCTTTAACTTTTTGTGGTATGTTATAACTATAGATAAGCTGTTATGGTATATGATGTCAAAGGTTTTCTGACCTGGGGCCACTGCTCTATTTGGGGAATAAGCCCTACTTGTTTGTGATATGTTTTTATTTTGCAATTTAGAATTTATTTAATACTATTTTAGAAACTTTGCTGTGTTCATAGGTGAGTTCACACTAGAATTTTTTATTGTATCATTTTAGCCTAGTTTTGACATCCTGGTGATACTATCCTCACAAAATGAGCTCTGAGACAATTTTGATAAAAGAGATTTATCTATAATTTAGTAATTCACCTAGAAAACTATTTGGGCCTGTTGACTGAGGGGGAAAATAAATGACTATATTAACAACGCAGTTTTTGTAGTGGTTATAGATTTGCTTTATTTCTTAAATACATTTGATGTTTACTTTTTAATGAAAATTATCCACCACTAATTTAACAAATCTTTGTGTATTTGTATTTATGTCTCCCTTTTCATTCTTAATATTACTCTGAGTGCCTGGTTTGATGAATCCTCAAACGTTTGTCTTCATTAGCTTTTTCCTCCAAGCAATCAGTTTTGGTTTTGTGGATCCACTCTATTGTTTCTTGATTCTCTGTTTCATTAATATATGCTCTTATTGTTATTCTTTTGTGTTCTTCTATTTTGCTTAGGATTTTTTAATGTTTTCTTTTTTTAATGTTTCTTAGCCCATTTATTTTCAATCTTACATTTTTTAATGCATGCATTTAAGGCCATACATTTATTTACATCAAAAGGTACAAGTTTTGATACATGTACTCTTGTGGTTATCCAGGTATACATATTTTATGATTTTCATTGTTATATCCTTTTTCTTTCATGAGCAATTTAGAAGTCCTTTGTTGACAGTAAAGACTTGCTGTCAGATACTAATGCTTTTTCTTAAAGAACTGGACCATTTCATGCTTCTACAAACCAAAGGGATACCAAAAAGATCGCTTTAGATGACATTTTAACGACAAAGTATGTCCCCTAGAGCCCCTCCCCCGAAACACACACACACACACACACACACACACACACACACACACACACACACCCATACCTGTGCAGTCCAGGGGGATAGACTAATGAAGATTCTAAGTTTAGATTCAGCACTCAGCAGGCCACCAGGTAAGTGGGCAAATAGCTTAATCTTTCTACACCCATTTCCTCCTTTGTAAAACAAAGCTAACAAAATAGTATCTGTTCCACGGAGTTATTGGGAAGTGTTTAGCACCTCGTTGTCATTCAATAACTATTAGTACTTATTTTTTTATCAATCTGGCTGCTCATTTTACTTTGTATATTTAATGCTGCCATGCTGTGTTAGTAAATCAAATGTCTGGGCTTCTGAAAAGTAAAGACCCATGTTTCAAACAGCTTTGTTACACTTGTGTCCAATATATATTTTCGTGCCTCTCTCAAGTTCATGCAAACATACAGAGTTGACACAGAAACTCACAGACAAGACTGTTTCATTTCATATTCGAATCATATCCACAGATGCAAGGACAGAGATTCTCAGGCAAATGCACTCAGCCAAGCACAGAACCCATAGATCCAGGTCCACACTTCTCACAAAGATGGATTCGTCGCCCACAGAGCCGCGCTCACAAACCCCACTCAAAACCTAGCAGCCAGCTGGGAGACCACAAGCTCGCAGCGCCAAGCAAAACATCGCCATGGGCTCCAGCACGGGCAAGGGCCTGGTTCTTACTTCCTTTGGGTTGTTTCTATTTTAGTTTTTGCTCTTCTTAGAGTTATCATCTGCCTCCTTTTCTTTCTGCCCAGCCCCCAAGGCTCCCCGACCCCGCCGGATCTCCATTGCGCATGCGCTCTGCATCCCTCCCTCTCCTGGGTACCAGTCGGCGTTCCCAGGCCCGGCGGCGGAAGAGATGGAGCCGCGTCACTAGCGCCCGGCCCCTTAAATCGCTGCTGGCTGGAGCCGCCTTCCTCCCTGCAGCCCGCGGCGGGGATGGAGTAAAGGGAAGTCTGTCGACCTGCCCGCGGGGATCCGCGATGGAGTTAAAGCAATCTTTGTCTACCCATCTGGAAGCGGAGAAGCCTCTGAGGCGCTATGGGGCGGTGGAGGAGACGGCGTGGAAAGCGGAGGGACTGGGGAGAAGTGAGTACTCGGGTGAGCTGACAGGGGATGGACTGTTGGGGATCGTGGTCTGGAGCGATGGTCGCGGCAACGCGGCGTTGGTAGGGAGCGGACCGAGGGAAGCGCCCCCGCAGCCGGGCTTTCAGCGCGGGAGGGCTGCGCAGCGCTGCGCAGGGACGCGCTCTCCCGCGAACAAAAGGGGACCCTTCGGGCTGAGCTTCGCTGGGAGGCTCGGGAGATTGCAAGGCAGCTAAGCTCGGAAACTGGGGTGGACTCGGGAGTCCCGGACCCGTCGGTACGAAGCTGGTCCTGGAAAGTAAGGTTTTTTCCTCCACAGCAGAGAGAGGAGGGTCGGGGATGCACTAGGACGTCGGAGCCACTGGGCCACCCTGGAAAGCGCCTACGTCTCTGGAGAGGGGGGAGTGTCCGCTGGGTTTCCTCTGCTTTTCCCCAGGCGCCGGGTTCTGGTCCAGGGCACACCTGAAATTCCCAGCGTTTGCTTCCCCGCCCTGTCATGGGTCAGGGTGGAAGGGGAAGGGTTAGGGGAAGGTTAACCCTGTGCACAGCCTTCTCCCCTTTCTCCCTCGACTCAAAGTCTTTGATTTGGGCACAATCCTGGAAGCAGTTCTGAAGCAGATCGACTGTATATGCCCTGTCTCTCTACGGTATTCTGGTGTCAACAACCTTTCTAAATAAATGAGAGCTTTTTATTTTTATTTTTTTATTGCTAGCATGCCTTACTTGAAACCCCTGCCCTCAAAGTGTGGAGGCAGCTGCAGGGGCTTCAGGGGGCCCTCCCAGAAAACCCAGGGGCTCCCCAGCGCCCCTGCCACTGCCGTGCTTGTCCTATCACTTTGGTAAAGGCCCTCTGTCCTTGCCAAGGACCCCCCCCCCCGCTTCCTGCTGTGACTCTAGGGACCCAAGCTAGCTCTGCTAGCTCTGCTCTGTTGGACCAAAGTATTGTGACTGCTCTTTTCTTGTCTTCACCTGATAGATAAATGTGTGTGGGCTTTCTCCATACCTGTCACTTAAAATTCAGACTGTCTTCTTACAATGGTTAAGCTGTCTTCTGGTTATCATGGGTTCGAGTTGAAATCACAATCCGATGCTTTAGTTCTTCCCCTGGAACCCATTAGTGCCTCCAATCTCTCTTTTCTTTCTCCTTTTAAAATCTGGTTCTGTCTTTCTGTCCCTTCGAATTTCTTTGGCTTTGGTGCTTTAAGCATGGTGCCAAGGATGAAGATCGTGGCTTCCTCTAAGCTCAAAATCATACCCACAATGGCTGCCTGACACATACCAGGTCCTGTGCTAAGAACTTTAAATGCATCATTTCCTTCAATCCCACAATAATCTCTGAAGTGACTGTTTAGCACTTTCTGCCCAGGGATGGGAAACTGGGCTTGCAGGTGATGTGGCAGGTTAGGTGGCAGTCAGGACTTGAACGCAGATTTGGAGAACCACACAGCCCCTCTCGACTTTTGACATGAAGGTTGATTACTTGCAGGTTTTCAGGATGCTTTCTAAACGTATGGAGTCCCAGAACACTGTCAGTGGATTGACCAGTATGTAACAGCCCTACTGGTCTCTGGTGCTCACAGATGCCTTGAAAGAAGCAGAAGTTGCTTTCAGACAAGCCCTGGATTTGAATCCTGCCTTTGCCGTTTGCTGCCTAGGGGATTCTCTTTAGACACTTTCCTAAGCCTCACCCTGCCTCTGTTTTCTGAAATGGAGATAATGATAGCACTTATCTTCTACTTTAATTATGAATATTCACTCTATTTAGAGCTCAAGGTAAGTGCTCAATATTTATTGACGGCTTCTCTTCTTTTTATTCTTACATCTGTAGGAGGAACTTGCTTTTACCCTTTTTTTTTTTTTTTGCAAGGAATTACATAAAGCAACACCCTGGATGAAAACAGCCCTGTGGGTCAGCTCCCTAATAACTCTCTTATAGCTTTTTATTTTCTCACCTTTTTATTGGGAAAATTTTCAAGCATGCAAAAAAATTGCATTGAACACCCATTTTATAGTGTTTTGGCTCCTGAAGTTAGGCTGAAACTGTTAAAAGCCTGGAAGAAAGGCTTTATCATCCTTTCTGTTCTAAACCATCAAAGACGCTGACTCTTGCTTCCTATTCAAATGCAAGACCATTTCTGATCTGCTTTTGCATGGTGGACCCCCAGATATGCCCCCCCCACTTTCTACCTATTCACAAGAGATCTTCTTAAAGCCCTGACTCAGGGTTCTACTTTTGAATCTTTAATCTGGGATTATTACCTTTAGTAAGTTTTGACCTCTAGCCTCTTGTCTGCAACCTGGTACTTTTTTGATTAAAGTAGCTTTTTTGGAACTCACATCTCCCAAGGGATAGAAGGATCCATCCAAAACGTCTGAGGCCTCCATTTATTTATTAATGAAGTGTGAAAATTAGTACTATTGATTCCTGGGCATAACAGTTGGCAAGCCAATGTGGTAGCATGTGGAAAGCAGGAGAAAATTAGAGCAGCCCATTCAGAAGAAAGCATGCTCTGTTTAATTTCTACACATACTTAAATACTGTATGTTAAACATTGAGCATACATTACTAGAAAATAATTAAACAGGGGGAATTGGTCATTTTCAGTTAAGGTTTTATAAACTGCTCAAATTTTAACTCTAGTTTTTTAGGTAGAAGCTATGCATAGTAAAATTGCAGACTGGAGATTTGGGGATCAGGTGGAATGGCCCAAACTGGTCCAAACCAGTTCTAAAACTTTGTTAGTTTGTCAACCTGGGAACATGGCTAAATGTCTCTGTGCATCAGTGATCTCATCTGTGAAATGGGAACAATACCAAGAAGGACCACTGCAGGCTGTCAGGGGTAAGTGAGAGAGAGGATGTATACACCATGTTTAGCTTGGTGCCTGGCACAGAAAGCTCTCCCTGTGTGCTGATTGGCTGTAGTGGTAGCACAAGGGTGGAACCTGTAGCATTATCTCAAGCCTGCCAGCCATTTTTCCACTGCATCCATCTCTTTGCAAATTCCAGATAATAATGGTGTATCTACAGACTGCCTTCCACCTCATGGGAATGTTTGGGGAATGGCTTCTGAACCCCGGAAAACCACTGAGTATTTTATCCTTTGAAGAAGATCTTAAGCCATGTTCCTGCCTACCTTTGACAACCTTTTCCTGCTAGTAGTGCATTTGTTTGCTTTTGCTTTTTGTTGGAAAATGTATGGTGACACCAACTGTAATTTATCGAGAGGGACACAGAATGTCTTTTGAAAAGCATGGAGCTTCTTAACTCCATGCTTTTGGTTGTGGTAGCATTTCTTGACAGACTTGAGTGTGTCTGGAAGGGTGAGAAAGACTTTGGAAGGGTGGTGGGAGAGGGTGGGGTTTGGCGGGGGGTGACACCTGGAGATCACAACTGGCAAAAGCACAGGCTTAGATGTAGATATACTGGGAGTAGGGGGTTGGGGTGAAGCCGGAACTTCACACAAACTCAGGAGATGGCTGTTATTTAAAAGTCCCAGGGTGGGGCCTCCCTGGTGGCGCAGGGGTTAAGTCTCAGCATTATGAAGCTAGCACCAGCCACTGCAGCATGAGTTCAATCCCCAACCAGGGAGCTTCCCACATGGCGCAGCAGACCTCTCCTGTCTCCCCCGCTGCTCCCCTTAGCAGTATATTTCAGTAGATCCACCTGTTCTGCTCCCCACTCTGTCTCTGGTGAATCCTCTCACCCCCCAAAATCTCAGGCTTACACCCTAGCTCTTGTATGCATAAATAAATAAATCTTAAACAAAATAAAAATAAAAGTGTGAACTGACCAGCCAGCAGATGATCAAACTGGTCGAGGATTCAGGCTTACTAAACAGTGTGGAGACTGAAATAATACGCACTGCCAGCAACCTTTATAACAGATTCTCGGGAAAGGCTTTGTGTTACATTCATCCTTTTGATTACATATGCTAATTTTATTATTTCAATTTTATTTTGCTTGGGCATTATTTCCTTTTCCTTATTACAGAAGCAATACCTACACTTTATGAAAAATTCAAATTCATTAAAATATAGAAAGGAAAAGGGGAAAAATCACCATCATCTGCTCCCCATTCCCATTTATTCACTCAACCAATAGGGATTAAGGGCTTCATAAGAGCCAGGCAGGGCCCTCGGGGCTGCAGATAAGGTGTGGAGCAAGTCAAACAAGGTCCCTGCCCACATGGAGCTTTTATTTGGGAGAAAGCAGAAGTGGGTTGGGAGTGAAAGTATCAAATGATAACATGAGCTTGCAAATAGTGCAATTAAGATAATAAGTGTTACAGGGAAACTAATAGGGGAGCGATATATTAGGAATCCCTTCTCTAAGGAGGTAATATTTTGCCAGGTAAATGTCAGAGATCCAGGCAGCACACGCAAAGACCCCTGGAGTGTTCGAAGAAGAGACGGAAGGCCAGAGTGGCTGGAACTCTGGAGAGAGCGGAGATGAATTAAACAGGAGTCAGCCTGGGTAGCGCCTGGGAGGTGAGCAGAAGCCAATAAAGAGTGTTGAGCGGGAGACCAGTATGAGTTAGGTTTTGTTTTTAAAAGATCATGCTGGCTACTGGATGAAGAATGAGACCAAAGGGGGCAAGTGGGGGGTCAATGTCATCACCCCTCTCTGTAGTCCCTGGTTCTATCCTAATCAGTCTTGTTGGGATAAGTGGTAGCGATTTCCTTGCATGTCAAAGGCATAACAAGGGGTAAAGGCAGCATGTCTTCTGGGAGAGCGAGCAGGGGTTAAGGTTTAGATCTGACAGTCTCCACGCTATGCCTGTATCGGCAACTGCATGTGTAACTGCAAGAATGCAAAGATTATGAATATGATAGTAGCTTGCCTGTGCTTTGAACAAACCTAGTTATTTACCTTTCTCTGTGCTGGTTCATAACTCTAAGATTATTTTTGCAAGCATTTCCCTCTGTTAATTGAAGGAAAAAATCTTTTGTGGCTATTCTTGGTCTCTGGTTAATTATTAAATATTTATTAATAATTATAATAGTTGTAAAGGAGTCTTTGTGATGAACTCAGACTTACCAAATTCTCAGAACAACCCTATTCACTCAACAGAATTCTTATCTCCTTACTCTTATTCTCCTTTTACTGATGGGGAAAACGAGGCCTAGTTTGGTTAAGAGCTTTGCTGCTGGAGCCTGATTCTGCCCTTACTGGCCCTGGAGGTTCCTGGGCAGTTCTCACAACTAGATGCTGTAGAGATTAGAGATGGAATAAGATGAAAGATGCACACCCCCTTCAGAAGCTTACCAACTGGTGGGACACAGACTTGACGAATAGTATACCTGGTGATACAGATGCTACCTGGGGGAGGTACAAGTGGGAAATGAGCAGCAGAGATGCTCCTGGAGACCTCAGTGTCCAGCAGGGTGGAATATTCGCTTTGGCCCCAAGGCTCTGCAGGGTTTCAGCAGGTGAGAGGCAAGAAGGGCATTTTGTGTGAGCTGTGGCCCAACAGGGAGGTAGTCCCAAAGACCAGAGTCCATGTCCCATTTTTTTCCTGTTTCTTCCTCCCACTCCACCCCGCTCTGGATCATGGGATTGGGGTCTCTCTGATTCACTCCATGACCCACCTGGTACCTGGGTACCTCTGCAGGGTGGAGACCCACACAGGTGTAGGTTCTTTTAGCCCTTGAAAACACCGCTCTCAGAGCTCCCACAAAGATGCTTCCCATGCAATCCTTTCATTCCTTCATCAGTCACCTGTTCAACTGGCTTGAGCGCCTACTGTGTGCTAGATTTAGGGCCCAGAGACCCAGACCCCACCCTGGAGGAGTTTTCTCACCATCTGCGTCCCAGACCTTCCTCTGCTGCTCCCTAGCACTGCACTTTGGGGTAAGTTGCCTGGTAGCCCTAAATCTCAGTTTCCTCACCTGAAAAATGGGAAGGGAATGTCCTTAATACCATTGAACAGTACACTTAGATATGGTGACGATGGCACATTTTTTGTTATGTACATGTTGTCAAACACATTACTTAAATTATTTTTAAAAGTGGTATAAAAGAAAATATTTCAAATGCAAGTATAATTCATATGATGACACAAATAAGTACGAGATCCAAGCGGTGACACCCCCCACCCCTGTGCTCTGTGGGAGGATGTGACCCTCGAAGTCACCTCAAAAGATGAACAATATTTCATCACTGATTGGGGGGCCGGCCTTGCAGGCAGAAGCAACGGCACCTGCAGAGACACAGACATGCCATAGCACATTGCTGGGCAA
Source organism: Scalopus aquaticus (assembly GCA_004024925.1). Taxonomy (NCBI): domain Eukaryota; kingdom Metazoa; phylum Chordata; class Mammalia; order Eulipotyphla; family Talpidae; genus Scalopus; species Scalopus aquaticus. The sequence goes on along the minus strand of PVIJ01000717.1, from coordinate 170,052 downwards.
ATGCAGACAGATGGGTGAGGTTTGCTAGGCTAGAAAGGAGGGAAGGAGACAGGGCTGGAGCAGAGGGAGTGCCTCTCAGAGCAAGGGGTGCTACCACCCGAGGCCCAATTTGAGAAGCTTCAGTTCCCCTTTGAGATGCAACTTTCCTTCAGGGCCCCCAGGTGTGCCGGAAGACCTGCCTTTTAGCTTTGTTTGAATGAATCAGAGTTGGGCTTGTTAAGAGTTAATTTTTAGTTAAAATGCCTCTACAGACTAGGACCTTTAGAGGAGCAAAATCAGTCACCCTAAAGGAAGTGCAGGGCAGGAGTGGAAGAAGCCAGGCAGTGTGGGTTTCCTGGGGTCCCTCTTTGCACATGTTTACCTGCACCCACCTATATGTATCCTGCAACCCCTCTGCTGTGGGGTATGGAGGAGCCAGGGATCGCCCTGCTCAACAGATGAGGAAACTGAGGCTCAGACAGGTCCAGCAGCTTCCCCAGGGCCGCTCTGGTAAGGGGTGACTTTGTAGGGCAGCCTGCCTTACTTCCCGGGATTGGTTGAGGCAGCTGTAATTCCGATGGATAAGGATCAGGGGGGTCAGATGCCTCCGATGTTTCTTAGTTTCTGTTCTCTGGCTCGTTAACTTTCCCTTTATAACTAGTCTCTTGTAAAGCAGGCACACATCCCCCCACTTCACAGTGGCTTCTGGGTGAAACGTGTGGGAGCCTGAAGGCATTCACAGAAATGCAGCAGGAAGAGCCTTTCTGTTTTGAAGACTTGTAGCTTCACTGAAAAAAGCCTCCCTTGGGTGATCAAGAGAGAGTTCGTGGACATTGAAGGGACCAAGGGTGAGTGTGCATTCGAATCCTGGCTGTACCCCTTAGCTGTGTGACCTAGAGTTGGTTACTTAACCTCTCTGAATTTCAGTCTTCTCATTTCTAAAATGGAGATAATAACAGGACCTGCCTGGTAGAGTAATAAAGACTCAGAGATCACCTGAGAGCTTCGTGCTCTCAGCAAATGGTGGTGATGCTGCTGATGTTGTTAGCACAACGTTGAAAGTGGGTCTTGTAATACTGGATAGTACTTGACAAATGCTGAAGAGGAAAAGGAGAAATTAAAATTAAAGCAGGTGGATGTGGGTGAGTCTCCGGGAAAGAGTTGAGATGACAGTGTGTGACTGCAGGCAGTGTGCATGAACCCGCAGCTCTGCAGTGTCGTGAGGTGTGGGTGCGCTCTCAGGGCCACTAGACTTGGGCAGCTTAGATGTGACAGGCTGTGAAGAGCCTTTGCAGGACAAGGCACAGTGGTCAAGAAAACAGCCTCGCAGGAAGACCTGTCTATAGAGATTGCAGCCTGGGTGAAAAGGGGCTTCCCTGGTTTTTGTTTTTTTTTTTTTTAATTTATTTATTTATACATACAAGCTGGGGTACAGGCCAGTGGCGTGGGACGGCGAGAGGATTCACCAGAGACAGAGTGGGGAGCAGAACAGGCAGATCAGAAATACACTGCTGAGGGGAGCAGCGGGCGAGGCAGGAGAGGTCTGCCGCACCATGTGGGATTCTCCCCTGCTGGGCATCGAACCCGCATCGCACGCTGCCGACAGCTCCACAGTGCAGTGCTCAACCGCCCGGCTTCCCTGGTTTTAAGTCTCAGCGCTGTCACCACTGTGGCCTGAGTTCGATCCCTGGCCAGGGAGCTTCCCACATGGTGCAGCAGACCTCTCCTGTCTCCCCGCTGCTCCCCTCAGCAGTGTATTTCAGTCGATCCACCTGTTCTGCTCCCTACTCTGTATCTGGTGAATCCTCTCACAGGTCACTGAAGACATAGCTGCACTCCACATTCATTATTCACAGTAGCCACGATATAGAAATCACCTGTGTCCATCCCTGGATGACTTGACAAGGGAGATATGATGATATGCACCTGTCATTGTGAGAACATGGGTGGACTTGAGGGCACCTTGCTAAATGAACGAGTCGGACCGGGAAAGGCTGGTACTGCATAGTGCCACTCACGTGTGGAAAGAAAAAGAACACAGTCAAACCATAGAGAAAGGGAGCAGAAGAGTGGTTGCCAGAGTTGAGGGATGGGAGAAACAAGGAGAGATCGGTGACAGGGACCCAACATCTAGCAAAGAGAAGAGTAGGATGACCAGTGGTGAATCACCGTGACCACAGCTGACCACACTGCGTTACATGGTGCAGATTTGCTGAGAAATTGGACCTTACACATTCTCACCAAAAAGAGAAATATGTGAAGTGGTAGACGTGTTTATTAACCAGATGGCGGATCCTTTCCCCACGCCTACATATACAATATATATTTATTGTCCATATCAACGTATACTTCAGATATCTTACCATTTTGTCAATTATATCTCAATAAAGGGGGCAGGGCTGGGGAGGAAAGATTGATGGGAACGGTCCCTGTTTGCACAGTGCAAAACCAAAGACCAAGAGAGGATGCTCTCCCTGCTCCCTGTCCTTCAAAAGCAGGGTTTAGGGGTGACCCAGTGCCCTCCTAGCTAAATGCTGTCAAGAGATTAATTCCGTCGTTTGCTACAGGCCTGTTTTTGCAGGTCCTTGAGAAAATGAACCCTCAGAGGGTCAGACCAAGTTTCCCGTGCCAAGCCCAGGGCAGCTGTCGGCTTCTGTCTTCTGTGAATGTCGTGACCACAGAAACCCCACGTGTGCCATTCGTGGCTGAATCTGAACACCCGTTTCTACCACAGTGCCCATCGAAGCCTCTCGTTCAGTCAATGCTTGCCGCCTTGGGTGGATGCTAATCCACACAGCCACCCGTGATGTAACCTCATTTTGTAACTCTTTGAATCATCAGACTCAGAAATAAAGTTAGCTGGGCCCGTGGTCTGATGGCCTGATTTAGACGGGCTTCTCCTGCTGCAGGGCTAGGGTAGCGGCCTTGCGGTCCTGCTTTGAAGGGGGGATGCTAGGAGTTCCGGGCAGATACAAAGCAACCAGAATAGGCACTGTCATTGAGAACTGGCTGCACAGGCATGGGGCACAGCTGGGCTTGGGCTCCGCATAAGGCCTGCGTGGACGTCTCTTGAGAGGGGCACGCCATTCACAGCTAACTACAGCTTTTTGAGACAACAAAGGCCCTTGAGCTTCATGCTGAGGACAGAGTCACCTTAGACTCTGCTGGTGGGACAGCAGAGTGCTTTAGCTTTTGGGGAAGCGATTGGATCACAGCCATTAAAATTTAAAATACTCGTATGGATTGTCCCAGCCAGCTGACTCCTGGGACTCCAGCCAAGAGAAATTAAAGCACCAGATTACAAAGGTATAAGTTAAAAAAAAAAAAAGCAGGGCTGATGAGCGGGGACTTGAGGGGCTGATGAGATGAGAAGAGTTGGTAATGAGACTCAAAAAAAATTTTTTTTAATATTCCACTGGAAAAAGTCCACTCATAACAGCATCACAGGTATATCTTTATGTTAAATCATATTTTTGTGGATTGAGGAAAAGGGACACCCTAACTTCAGGAATGTTAAAATGTGTATGTGGGGGGAAGCATGGGCTTTAGGATTGGAAGATACAATTTTTTCTGATTTAATCCTCACCACAATCTTATAACATAAGCAGTTTGTCTTTCTCCATACAGATGGAAATCCAGGAGTACAGAGATGAAAATCTTGCCCCACTAATCAGTGGAGAAGGGCTTTGAATCTAGGACTGTCTGGTTAAAATGTCCACAAGGCTCCTCTTTCGTTATTTGTAGAATTCCAACTCTATTAAATTCCACTGGTGTTCCATTTTCCTCAGAGGGAAGACATCCAAAGCAGTCTGTGGAGCCCTATTTTTGCTCACTTAGAATATCTCCCACTGCAGTCTCCTCTTACCAAATTTCTCCCGGGGAGCTGCAGGGCTGAGAGGTGGAATAACTCACACCCTGTAATCCCAGTCCAAGCAATCAATTTGGGAAGTAGGTAATAACGAGCCACTGAGCTATTTGCTTAAATGGTTTAAGTGTTTATTTTACAGAAGGTGAAGGGGGCAGTGTTGTGCAGCCACCCCCTTTACCTAGTTCTGAGGCACTTCCTCACCCCAGGAGGAAGCCCTCCCACCCGTTAAGCAGTTACTCCAATGCACCCTACCTCCTTGTCTTCGGCTACTTCTGCCTTCTGTCTGTATGGATTTATGGATTCTGGGCATTTCCTACAAATGGAATCAGACAGCGTTTCACATGTCTGGCTGGCTCCCGTCACGCAGCATCAATGTAGCCTGTGTCAGCACCGTTCCTTGTAACGGATGAATAACGATCCTCTTCTGTACACACCACACCTTGTTTCTTCATTCATCAGTTGGTAGACATTTGGGTTCTTTCTGTCTCTTGGCTGTTATGAACGACGTGGACATAAACATTCCCGAGCAGCTCCTTGTCTGTTCTGGAGTCTTCTGGGTGTACACTTAGGGGGCAATGGCCTGGCCAGTGGCGGTTTGGAGGAAGACACCCAGATCACTCGTGTTGCCTTTCTCTTGCAGCTCCCCCCTGACCTGGCCCTCTCCCTTAATCTGTCTTTGCTTGAAGTTTGTATTCCAAGCCTGCAGGAAATCAGAAAGGTGGTAAGGTGTGGTGGTTGCATGCATGGATTCTTAGCTAGGGGTCACACTCCGGTTCAAAGTTCTCCTCTCCCCCTTATCGACTGGCTGATCTACTTCTCTGGGCCTTCATCTGCTTTTCTGTAGGGGTAGTGACAATTCTGACCTCACAGAGGCATACCTTGGAGTGTGAGAAGGCTCGTGTGGTCCTTAGCACAGTGCCCAGCTTAGGGCTAACCCCTAAGAACCGGCTAGCAACGGGGGTTACTGTGAGTCAGCTGGGCTGCCTGGACCTGGTGCCCTAGATGGGAGTGGGGAGGGGTGTTCAATACAGGGTTTGTTTCTCACCCTTCTTGGAGCTGGAGAGTTTAAGATCAAAGTGGCAGGTGGGGTGAGGGGGGAACTGAGGGAGAAAGGGAGGGAGGGAAGATGAGAAAGAACGATGGAAGGAAAGAGAGAGGGGAAAGGAAAAGCTGGAGGGAAGGAGAGAGAGTAGGAGTATGGGGGAAGGGAGGAGGGAGAGAGAGGTAAGGAGAGGGAAAGAAAGAGAGGGAGAAGGAGGGAGAGGGAAAGAAAAAAGGGGGAGAGAAATTGAGGGAGCAAGATCAGAGCCCCCATCAGCTGGACCAGCCCTGTCTGACAGAGCCTTGCCCTCAGGGCCTCATTTATTTTTATTTATTTATTTTAAAGATCTATTTATTTATGCATACAAGCTGGGATGCAGGCCAGAGGCGTGGGGCAGTGAGAGGGTTCACCAGAGACAGGTCGGGAGCAGAACAGGCAGATCGACGGAAACACACTGCTGAGGGGAGCAGCGGGCGAGGCAGGAGAGGTCTGCTGCCCCACGTGGGAATCTCCCTGGCCGGGTGTCGAACTCGCGTCACCCGCTGCCGAGAGCTCCACAGCGCAGCGCCCAACCGCTGCGCCACCAGGGAGGCCCTCAGGGCCTCATTTAATCTGCATTCTCTCCTTTTAGGCCCCACATCCACATCTAGTCACACCAGGGTGTTATTTTTTCCACATATGAATTTTGGGGCCAATCTTTCATTCCACACAATCGGCTCCTTCCTCCCGCTGGGAATCGTGTCAGGAGGGCATAGGGCTGGAAGGACATTGGAGTCCTCTAGCCCAGGCTTTCTCAGCCTGGCGCTCTTGACTTTTGGAGCTGGGTAATTCTGTGTGGGGGTGGTCCTGTGCCTGGTGGGGTGGTCATCAGCATCCCTGGGGTCTGTCACTAATTCCCAACTGCCACTTTCACCCCTATGTTGCTAAGTGTCTCCTAGAGGGGCAAACTTGCCCTCAGTTGAGAACCACTGATTAGGTCTAGTTCTTAATATAGGTAATCTTAATTTTAGTTCATTAGAGTAATCCAAAGAATTTCTCTACCTCTTCTCCTTGTCTGGGTCCCTCGATTTCTGCTGTTTTTCTCTAGCCATCTCACAGTTTTCTGTACACACACACACACACACACACACACGCAACAAAAACCATGTTGGATATGCACAGGATGAAGCCAAGAGAAACATGATTATGAGTCTCCTGAAGCATCAAGAAATCTCCCCATGCAAAAATGGATTCAATTTTCCTCAAGGCATTTCTGCCCACAGAGATTCCTACTTACTCCAAATTGGAGTGAGGAGAAATTGTCACTTTCACTTATAATAGAGAAAATGCTTCATTCAGGTGGGTGAATAGACAGCCCCTTCAAACAACAGCCCTTCACTTGCTGCCACAGCAAGGAGGATCTATGTCAACTCAGAGAGCCTTGACTGAGTTTTCTCTGGAACAATATCTCTTTGCAGGGACTGACCATTTCTCCTTTATTACCGCCCCAAAGAGGTCACAGATAACCATGAAAGGGAGCAAGAAAGCAGGAACACCCAGCTGACAGATGAGCCTTTGTTTTTTGCAAACAAACGGGAACACATCTTTTGGGGGTGGGTAGGAGAGAAAAAAGGATGCTTATTTTTTAAACGTTCTTGGATGAAATTCTTAATATAGAATGTACCAAGAAATCAGGTGTTCTACTAATTCAGGTGACTTCTGTTCCCCTTAAGGACTGTGTGTGAATGTATCTGTCTGTGTTTATGTTCAGTTGCTTCTAGAATAGAATAAAAAGCATAGAATAAAAATCATTACTGGATAGTGTAGTCCTATGTGATTCCCAATTTCGGGTTGCACAGGAGAACCCCCCATACAACTAGCCCCAACCCCGCCTCCATTCTGAATGGATCAGAGGGAAGATGATTTTCCCAAGGGCTCAAGCCAGGCAGAGGTATTACATGAGCCCCCCCTTACTCTGTCTATTCACAAAGAGCTAAGTAACTAAGAGTTCCCTTGCTAGCAAAGAACTTTCTCCACCAGACCATGATGGTCAATCAACCTGGAAGCTCTCAGTGAAATAAATGATGAAAGCCTAAATTGTAAATCTGTCCTTGCTCTTGGGAAGACAATTCAGCCCATGTGTCCTGTTGTCCTAGATGTGTCATCCGTTTCTGAATACAAGAGGTGCTATTGTTATTGTTATTCGTGCCCCTGTTCCAAAATCTGTCATGGATGGAGAGATGCATAACCTATATTTGGTGGACCAGCCGCTCCATTCATTTAGCTGCTTTTCTGAAGAAAGGAAAGACAATAAACGGTTCTCAGACAAGATAACTATCCATTAACGAATGCATTTCTTGAAGAAACGGTCTGCAACTCTATGACAACATGTCAGTTGTTGCAGAAATTCACCCTAGATCTATTGGGACAGGGGTGGTGTTAGCGGGCAGACTGAGGAGCACCTTAGGACCCTCAAACCACCGAACTCTAAAGAGTTTCTGCCATCTGCCACATAAAGACAAAGCAGACTCCTAGTGTGAAAGAACTTTAATAGAATAGCGTCCATGGAGAGAGAGGATAGGATAATAGTTTCCCAATAAAACACCCAAAGCTACCCATCCCCTCATGGGTAAATGCCCAGCCAGACAGGGTTAGCCCAAGGCTGGGAGCTGAGGCCTGAACACCTGCCATAAGTCTAAGGCACCTTCTGGCAGGGAACCATAGGAAAGGGCAGAAGGAGCCAGGCAAGGCTGGGATGGAAGGAGCAAAATCAGAGTACAAAGCAAGGTGAAGACCGCCACTGTCGGCCTCCCCGTGGGTCTCTCACCCACATCTCTTCCAAGTGTCTCTACGTGTCTCTGTGTTTCCTTCCATGGGCCCAAGTCCCTGGTACAAGTTCAAAGCAGAGAAGCAAGGGGGACTTCACATGTCTCTCTGCCCCACATGTGTCTTCCAAGTCTTCTTCCAAGTCCTCTTCAGCTCTTCCTCTCTATTCAGCTCTCCCCTTCACTAGGTGGGGCAGGGAACATAATCCTCCCCCCTTTTCTGGAGGTTACACCCTGTAACAGCAGGAGACAAGGGCATGTTTGAGGGAACAAGAAGTATCAGTGTATCTTTCTAGGTGACCATCAAAAAATAATTTTTTTCAAAAAAAGTAAAATCATGAGTCTCACCAAGATATAAAAATGAACACATATTAATATTTTATTCTACTCAATCAGTGAGGCATGAATCAAGTAGATGTCAGAATCCGCTCAAAAGAATCTAAAGAACAGATTAATTTATAGCTTGAGGATATTGAAAAGAAAGTGAAAATATAAATAACACTGAGTTTTCTGTGATGGAGAGGTAAATCACTTAGATCTCTACTCAACAGGCCAGGATTCCTTGGTATAAGAACTACTTTTGCATTGTTATCAGTTGCCTGCTACTCATAAAGATGTAAAACAACTCAAAGACATGAAACACTAGAATCAGATCACCTGGAGAGGTGACCTCCCAGCTTGTTTAGTTTTACCCTGGAGCACTTACCCCTCTCTGTTACCTACATGCTCCTCCCAATGGGAAGCAGTAGGAATTCAGGCTCATAACTGATGCTGTTTTCGAGCACAACACTACTAGTTTTTAAGAGTTACACTGAAGAAAACTATCCCGGAGAGCGGAAGGTGATTTCAAAGGGAACCAGAAGGGTGTGAAAAATGACTGAAAATTCAGTGAGTTATCCAGATCGTCATTTCTTGATGGCCAAAGGCATGCATTTATTGATGTTTTAAAGCATCATCTAGATGTTCATCTTTTCTTTTTAAAGATTTATTTATTTACGCATACAAGAGCTGGAGTGTAGGCCAGAGGTGTGTGTGTGTGTATGGGGGGTGTGTGTGTGAGAGAGGATTCACCAGAGACAGAGTGGGGAGCAGAACAGGCGGATCTACTGAGATACACTGCTGAGGGGAGCAGTGGGGAGACAGGAGAGGTCTGCTGCGCCTTGTGGGAAGTTCCTTGGCTGGGGATCGGACTCGAGCTGCAGTGGCTGCCGATAGCTTCATAGTGCTGAGATAACCCCTTGCGCACCAGGGAGGCCCTAGATGTTCATCTTGATTAGTCTGAGCATGTTTAAATCCAGCGTGAGTGGGTGTGCCTAGGCCTGGAGGCTCAGGCTATAAGGGCGGCATCATAGAAGCCAGAGACGCCACAGGAGCCTCAACGGAAGCGGCAGAAACAGAAGTAGCAGTGGCTGCTTATCCATTTAGCTTCTCTATAAATGAGAGTTATCTACTAGAGATAGATAGATATGATTAATAGATAGATGGTAGATAGATGATAGATTACATATAGTCAGATGATGGATTGATAGACAGATAGATCTATTTTAAACTCAGTTATAATCCTGTGGCTACCAACCCTGCCTAGTAGACAAATCTGCCTTTGAAAGTAGAGATTGTTCACACCGGGACTGGCATACACCAAGAACTCAGTACACATTTGTGCAATTGTATTGAGCTATTTGATTCCTAAGCAACTGGGCAAACTTGCTTCATTTCCTGAGGAGGGAGGGCTACTCAGCAAGCAGCTAACAAGCTTCTAAAACTGTCCTTGAAAGAGAAAATATTTTGGCCTCTGTGGGATTAAAACCAGGTATCTGGATTTACAATACTTACTCAGCTGCCATTTCTATTATCTAAAAATAAAGCTAAAAGCAGCTTGAGGTTGGCCAGTGAATCTAAACCCCTGGGTGTTTGATTACTTACCAGCTTGGTTTTTGCTGCTGTTTGGTGTCTAAAGACATGGCAAGTCCACAAAGGAACGTACCAGGGGAGGATTTAAAGATAGAAATCCATGTAGCCATTTGCCTTTTTGCTGCATGTATAAAATTATCCATCTGGTTGCTCATTGCCCAATAAAATGATCTCAAGGACAGCGATAGGTCTTTTATTAAAGGTAGTAGCATTTGCTAAACCGTGATCTAATAATAGCAGCTGGTGACAGGATTCCTAAAAGAAAAAAAAAAGGAGGAGGACAGTGGTCAATAACTTGGGAAGTGCTAGGTGAGATTTAGTGACTACACTCTTGACTGTGAATTCTTTAACAGACTAAGACATACTGCGACTCTCTGAGGGGCGTGGAGCTGCTCTACTGCCTCACTTCTGAGCTCTCCGCAACTGATCAGCTTTCTTCAGAAGTCTCCTTTCAGACCATCTCTCCCTTTTACAAAAACTTCCCATTGCCTCTGAGGTCAGCTACAAATTCCTCTACTACATTCGGTTGGTCCTTTTTTTTTGTTTGTTTAATTCGAGTATAATACACTCTCCTGGTCTTTCCCACCTTCCATCATCTGCCCCTTCTCACCCTCTCAAGGTCATCAAGGTCACCTGTTTCCCTCCATGCTCTAAAATGCATCCGTGGTCCAATTAGATGGGCCGCCTTCACATGCTCAGCTGTGAAGTGGGGATAACAGGCACCTACTTCATATAGTTACAGAGGATATTAACTAGATAGTAGCATAGGGTCCAAACACAGTGACCAGCACATAAAGCAGTCACTCTTATTTTTTAAAGAGATTTATTTATTTATGCATACAAGAGCTTGGGGTGTAGGCCAGAGGTGTGGGGGGGAGGGGGGGAGAGTGAGAGCATTCACCAGAGACAGAGTGGGGAGCAAAACAGGCGGATCTACTGAAATACACTGCTGAGGGGAGCAGCGGGGAGTCAGGAGAGGTCTGCTGTGCCATGTGGGTCAGCTCCCTGGCTGGGGATCGAACTCATGTTGCAGTGGCTGGTGGTAGCTTGATAACACTGAGACTTTAGCCCCTGTGCCACCAGGGAGGCCCAAGTAGCCACTTCTAGTATTGTTGTCGTTCCCTTCTTGTGCGGCTACCCTCTGCTTAAACTTGATCGTGCCTCTGGCAGGCCCACTTCTCTACTTATTTTCCCCATTTCCTTCCTTGATGTACAATCCGCCTTCCCCCATGTAAGGAAAAATGCAAACACGGCTTCAAGTCCTGCCTGATCCACCAGATTGCTGTCTCAGTCCCTCCTACCCAGAAATGCAGGGCATGCTACAAACCCTCTCCACTTCCCCCCAAAGCCCCCACTCCTTCCCTACCTCTTTTGAAAAATTTCTTCCATTTCTGACCTTCTGTTACACTGTCTCCATCCTCTCCATGCTGATGTTTAGTTGTCCTTGGTTGGTTTCTGTCACGTGGGAACTGTCTCTAGAAGCTCTTTTAGAGGAAGGTCCAAGCTTTAACTTTATTTTTAGTCTCCCTCTGGTGCTTAGGCCGGGGTCAGCAAACTTTTTTTTTGTAGAGATCTATGTTAGTTGGAAATAAAGTCTCAACAAGAGACCAAGAATTGATTCAGTAATCAAAGTAAGGATTCAAATCCTGGAAGCAGCTTGACAGATTGTACTCTGCGAGAACTGTTCCAACCAACACAAGTTTGAATTCAGTTTCTATAGCTAGGGACAGTGAGTCAGCAACATCAAAAATGTTAATTATTCTTGACAGAGGGCTCCCAGTTCTAAGTTGCACGACCTAAATTGATGAGGATGTTATCTGTGTGCAAAGGCAGGCAATGCTGAGGTTTAATCTCGCCCTTTCTAAAGGATGCACTTTTGGAATGCAAAGGCTGGGTACCCAGGATGAAATCTTCTTGGTCTGGCTCCTTGGTCATCACTAGACGTGAAAAGAATGGCTTTGCCCACTGACGTCGGATTTGGCAGAGCTGGGCACACTTCATGTCCACGCAGATGGCTTTCTCTTTCCTGTCTTCCAGAGTAGGGAGGGGTCTTTTTTTTCCCAGAACACTTTACTGTCTGTTCACAGCTACATAGTAAATATTTGAGGACTTGTGGGTCCTACTGTCTCTGTTGAAACTATTTGACTCTGTTGATGGAGCCCACAGCTGGAGCCCCAAAGCTGCCCCTGGTGAAAGCCTGCACACGTAGGTGTGACTGTCCCACTTCAGCTTGAGGTATGGGCACTGGAATTTGTATTTCATAAAATTTCCCCATTCCATGAAATATTCTGTTTTTGATTGTTTTTAGCCATTGAAAAATGTGGTCAGAGCAATGACTGAGAATGCTTGATGACCACGATGAGTGACATTGGTTTTCCTTCACCCATAAAAATGACTAGCGTTTTTATTCTGATAAGTGGATTCAGGCTCATTGATGTTTTTATTTTTATTTTTTTTTGGTAAAAAATTGATGTATTTATGCATACAAGAACTGGGGTATAGACCAGAGGTGTGTGTGGGGTGGGGGGTAGTGGTGAGAGTATTCGCAGAACAGGTGCGAATACTCTGGGGAGCAGAACAGGTGGATCGACTGGAATACACTGCTGAGGGGAACAGCGGGGAGACAGGAGAGGTCTGCTGCGCCCTGTGGGAAGCTCCCTGGCTGGGGATCGAACTCATGCTGCAGTGGCTGCTAATAGCTTCATAGTGCTGAGACTTAGCCCCTGCGCCACCAGGGAGGCCCCTCAATAATGTTTTTAATTAAAAAATACTGAAGATTATCAAAGAGAGTAAATGTCATCTAGAATAATCCTGCCAACATCTGCTAACTTCTGAGAGCATCCTTTCCGATTTCCTTGGCCCTCCTTCCTCGCCTCTCCTTTCCTTTCTCCTCCCCCCTCCTTTCCCTTCCTTCCTCTGAATCCTCTCCTTTCCTTTCCCTCCTCTGAATCTTGCTTCTCAAAGACAGAAAACTCATATTTTGGGATCGGATCCCTTTTCTCAGGGGGCTGCGCCATCCTAAAGTGCACCCCTCTCCGTGAAGGACAGTTCTTTTCCTTTTCGGGTTGAGTGGGGAAATCTTCAGGCCCAGCAGGTGAGAAGGGGATGCTTAAGAGAAAAATGATGCTTGACAAATGACAGGTATGGTGTATAATTCGGAGCTGCAGTAACTGGAACATGATGTGACAGAAAGTCTAATTTGATTCAACAAGCACTGGTTTGGATGCTTTCAGAGCAAATGGCTCTGCTGGGCTCCCAGGAGGGGCCGGAGACCCCATGGACAGGGCAGAGCTGCTTCCTGCAGGAGCTGGAGTCTGGCTTGGGAGGCCTCGTGGTGGGAAACACAGGCCAGCCCCTGCCGCAGGCCACAGGCGAGGGGACATAAGGAGAAAGCAGTCAGCTTGTCTGTCCTTCACTCCAGCCTCACCTGCATGGATTCTCCTGCATTGTCTGTCTGTCTGTCTGTCTATCTGTCTCTCTCCTTTCAGTTCCTAGGGTGGGACACCTGTTTTCCTCCTGGCTGCCTTTGTTGGCCTCTTGCCTTTGTTGGCCTCTTCCTTTCCACCCTGTGAGATCCTCACTGTTTCGGTCTCAAATATCCAGGCTTTCCCCGACCGCCTCCCCCTTCTCTCTCAGCACACTGTCTTCTCTCCCCGCTCATCATGTGTCTGTCCCCCTCAATTCTGTTAGGGTATGGAGCACACCTGTTAGATATGCCCAGTGCTTGGCACAGGCTCAATTACTACCTGCTGAATGAATGAAAAACAAATGAATGTGTTCAATGAGAGCGTGCACTTGTTAGAAGAACAAATTCAACTGAGTAATTTTGAAGCTCACGGTGACTATTAGGTGGTTTGTGAATAGGGCAGCGTTGATCTAGCAGCTAGAAGGTCTACTCGGAGCTAGTGGAGAGGAGAGGAGGCCGGCAGAGCAGGAAGGAGGGAGTGGAGGGCGCACCGCAGCGGAAGGTTTGGGGGAGGTCACTTCCCTTCAGGGCCTGGCAGGAGGTTGCCAGGGAGACAACCTAACGGGTGCAGACCAGGTGATTCCTGATTGACTGGTCTAAGGTTCCATTTCTGGAAGAGCCAACACTGCAGCGAGGTTAGGTCTTCCATCCATGACGTGGGTTAGCATTAAGTGATGCCATCTTATGCCTGGTGTCTTGCTTTTTGTTGTTGTTTTTTTAAAAAGATTAGGCGAACTAAATAAGGGGAAAACAACATCAACAGCAGCAATAAGAACCACAACAAAACAACAACAACAAAATAAACAGACAACAATAATTCAGACATTCAGCAGGGGAGGGGGCTGGAAGAGCCCAAGGGACTAAGGTGATGGTGCATGGGTGAACTGGTAGTGGGAATTCTATGGACACTACACCTGATAAAAGAAAGCAGACATTGTAAAAATTAAAAAAATATTTAAAAAGAAAAAATAAAGATTTATTATTATTATTTGTGCATACAAGAACTGGGGTGTAGGCCAGAGGTGTGGGGGGGTGAGAGGATTCACCAGAGACAGAGTGGGGGCAGAACAGGCAGATCGACTGAAGTACACTGCTGAGGGGAGCAGCGGGGAGACAGGAGAGGTCTGCTGTGTCATGTGGGTCAGCTCCCTGGCTGGGGATCGAACTCATGTCGCCATGGCTGGTGATAGCTTGATATGGCTGAGACTTTAACCAGAGAGGCTCCCCGGACCCCTGCTGTGTCTTCTTGGTGTTGTTTTTTTAACACACTCTAACCGGAAGTGGGAGCTGAGGCTGGCTAGGGTCACTACAGGTGGGCTTTAACTGCTTAAGAAAGAGAAGTGCAGAAAGTAGGTGGGATCCTGGATTGGATTCTGGAACAGCAAAAGGATGCTGTGGAAAATCTGATGAGCTTTGGATCAAGTCTGGTTTAGCAAACAGTATTGTACTAATGTTAAATTCGTAATTTTGACCAAGTAATTCTGGACATCGTTCTATAAGAAGTTAACATTTGGGGAGTTTGAGTGGAGGATACAAGGGACTCTACTTTCATGGCAGCTTCTCTGTAAATCCAACATTATTCAATATCCAGCCACAAAAAGGAGAAATCTTGCTATTTGCAAAACCATGAATGGACCTTGAGGGCTAAGTGAAATAAATGCAATAAAGAAAGACAAATTCCATATAGTCTCACTCAAATGTGGACTCTAAAAACAGATTAGCAATACTCCTAGGCTCACAGAAACAGGGAACAGATAGGTCATTGCCAGAGGCAGCGTGGGTGAAATGCATTAAGATCAAAAGGTAGAAATTCCAGTTATTAAAGAATTAAATCCTGGGAATGTGATCTCCGGCATGGGCTCAATGGTGAATGATACTGTAGTGTGTATTTGACAGTTGCTAAGAGGGTAGGTCATAAGCATCCTCATCACAAGGAAAAAAGTGAAATTATGTCAGGGGATAAATGTCTATTAGACTTCTGGAGGTGATCATTTTGTGTTACTCATAAACATTGAATCATTACATGGTATCCTTGAAACTGACATAAATTTCTATGCCAACTATACCTCGTAGATGGATGAATGAATGAAATAAGTAGTAGCATTCCAAACTAAAAACTTCATTTAAAAAAGAGGGAGAAATGGGAGAGATTATGTGAATATTAACATCTTTCTGACCATTGTCTAGAACTCCTTCTGGGGTGTTGTAACGCACCATTTTTTTCTTTTGGGACTTCAATGACAGTTAAGCCAGACGGGATTTTCTGCAGACAGTAGACTCATTTGCATTTTGTGGGTTTGGGGAAACACACCAGAGCTACTGTCTTAAGCTCTCCAGACAGACCAATATGAGATATCACTCACTTGTAAGGCCAGAAATGAGCCAACATGTGTAACCACATTCAAAAATGCTAAAAGATTTTTAACTGCCAAGTTCTATTACCTGATTAATCTCAAGCATACTTTATATCTTCAAGAGAAATATCAGGTATCCCCATTTAACCTTCCAAATAAAAGAAAAAAACCAGAAATGCAAAATTCTTTAACTCCTAAGGCCCAACTCACTGTTAATTGAATG
The DNA here is from genome assembly GCA_004024925.1 of Scalopus aquaticus. Lineage (NCBI taxonomy): Eukaryota > Metazoa > Chordata > Mammalia > Eulipotyphla > Talpidae > Scalopus > Scalopus aquaticus. Next base: position 154,405 of record PVIJ01000717.1, on the reverse strand, counting down.
ATGACTCATGCTTTTTTTTTTATATATAGACTTATATTTTAAAATTTATATCCTTTATATTATTGTATATTCCCCATAGGTTTTCTACCACCAAACACCCATGAACCATCACCATAGTCCCTTGTACTCTTTTCTCCCCTATTTTGGTTCCTCTTCCTCCCACTCCACTGCAAAATGTCTCTTATTTATGGTTGCCTGCTGGTTTTTGTTTTTGTTTTTGTTTTGTGTGTTAATTTCTCCTCCTGATCTCTTAATTGGCTCCCCTATATTCCTCCTATAAGGACTCACACTTTTTCTCCCACATTCTCAGTGTTCCTCCACTCAGCCTGGACACTCATTCAGGATGTGCTGAGTGTGTGGGCCTGACAACCGTGGAGACCATTTAAAACACACGCAATCCCGCATCTGAAAGAATTTTCAGTGTCCTACGAGAGGACTTTGTGATCTCAAGAGTGTTTTTAAATTCTCCCCAAAATGAGCTTGCAAAAATAATTTCCGTTCCTTTACTTTGAATGAATAAATAAATGGATCACAATATATTTAAGCATATTCCACAGTCAAGCTGTACCAAAAGCAGACCACAGTATCAAAACTAATGACTCATTCTGCTAATCCCTAACTGATTTTTTTCCTTTTGTTTTTTTAATTTGTAAGCGTTCTAAACCTAGGCATGGTTTATGATTGAACAGAGGTGGTACAGAGTGGTCAGTCAGAACTTGCTAACAAGTCCTCCTCAAGCTGGCGTTACCAAATTATCAGCCCCACCTGTCTTTCTTGGGTAATTTTCTGTCCCCTGGCATCAACTAAACTTGCCTGTACCTAGATACCATCCCAATCCAATTAGAGATTTAATCTCTCTCCAGAGATTAAATGCATTAGGCTTATGGCTGTAAATGACTGGGTATTAACTACAAAATCGAGATCATCGTTCTGCTAGTCTGTGTGTATGCTTATAGACCAGGCAGGAAAAATGGAGATTGACACTCAGAATTCACTGGAAAGGATCAACTTTGACCATAGCAATAGTTTGGTTGGTGGAATTTGGTTATATGGAACATTTAAAAAAAAAGATTGATTTATTTATGCATCTAAGCTGGGGTATAGGCCAGAGGTGTGGAGTGGTGAGAGGATTCGCCAGAGACAGAATGGGGAGCAGAACAGGCAGATTGACTGAAGTACACTGCTGAGGGGAGCTGTGGGCGAGGCAGGAGAGGTCTGATGTGCCATGTGGGAATCTCCCTGGCTGGGTATCTAACTCGTGCTGCAGTGACTCTGGATAGCTTCATAGTGCTGTGCTTAACCCATTGCGCCACCAGGAAGACCCCCTACGGAGCATTTTGTAAGGAATCACTACTGGGCTCTTAGCATGAACAATCTCTTGCAATGAAGAAGGCTTGAAATGAATAGAAGAAAAATGTTACTTGAAAAAAATACCCACCAATGGCCACTACTACAGTGTTTACTCATCCTGGTTTGCCTGGGACTGTCCTGTGTTCAGCTCAGAGAAGTTTTGAGACCCAGGAAACCATTAAGTCTCGGGTAAATCAGGGCAGCTGGTCACCCTACCACTACCTGTTTTGTGGAGACTGCAAGGGGTAAGAAATTTTCTACCTACTCCCTCCTCACTTATAGGACTAAAAACCGGGTACTGAGATAGTGAGAATGATCGGAGCCCAAACATGGACCCATAGAAGAAATAAATTTGTGTAGAATGAGTGGAAATATTGGACGTATGGTAACAAAATCAATAAAGCAGAGCTGTTGTTAACTAGATATTAAGACTGGAAACAGCTTTGTTTTAAGGAATGTGCCTTAGAAATTATATTCACTACCAAGGCATACGCACTACCACTGCATGCTAATGCCACACAGTTTCTGTCCTCACTTTCTCCCGGTGTTCTCTGAAAGGGTCTTGACTCCTCTTTATAGTAATTTCTGGTAATCAAGTTGACATTTCCTTTCTCTTTTGGTGGCTGAGACTTAAGGGTTTGAAGCAATCTGGTGGAAGTTATTGCAGGGGCTGCATAGGTACTCTCAGTAAGCTTTTTATTTATTTATTTTTAAAGATTTATTTATTTATGCGTACAAGCTGGGGTACAGACCAGAGGTGGGGGGCGGTGAGAGGGTTCACCAGAGACAGAGTGGGGAGTAGAACAGGCAGAGCCGTGGAAATACACTGCTGAGGGGAGCAGTGGACGAGGCAGGAGAGGTCTGCCACGCCATGTGGGATTCTCCCTGGCGGGACTTCGAACTTGCATGCTGCTGCCAACAGCTCCACAGCCAGTGCTTAACCGCTGCGCCTCCAGGGAGGCCCAGTAAGCTTTTTACAGTCACAGATTTCCACTATAAAAAGTCAAGTGGTGCAGAAATGTAAATTAAGTGAATTACAGGCACTGGGAAGTTGGGGAAGCTGGGGGCATAACACTCTGGGGCCAGATTGACCAGATTGGGCTGGGAGAAGAAATAAAGAGAGGATTCAGGAGAGTACAAAAGGTATATAGAGAGGGGCTGAAATTCAAAAGAATGTTTAGTTTTTCCTCTGGGATGAACAAAATTATCCTCTACTTCATCTCTCACCAAAACCTTCCATAGGAAAAGACATTACTCACAATGGAAGAAAGGTTATTGTTTTTGCGTTTTATTTTGTGTGTTCGTTTTTTTTTTTTTTTTTAAGAATTTTTATTTATTTATGTATACAAGCTGGTGTACAGGCCAGAGGCGCGGGGCCGTGAGAGGGTTCACCAGAGACAGAGTAGGGAGCAGAACAGGCAGATCAGAAATACACTGCTGAGGGGAGCAGCGGGCGAGGCAGGAGAGGTCTGCCGCACCATGTGGGATTCTCCCCTGCTGGACGTCGAACCAGCATCGCTTGCGGCCAACAGCTCCACAGCGCAGCACCCAACCGCTGCGCCACCAGGGAGGCCCTGTGTGTTCGTTTTTGATGTGAGGATGTGCCATGGCCAGACTGGATGTGCCAAGGGCAGAAATAGGGGTGGTTTTCCCTGGGCTCCATTGAGACTAGGTAGTCAACTTGATATTTCTTTTTTTTTTTTTAAAGATTTATTTATTTATGCATACAATGCATACAAGCTGGGGTACAGGCCAGAGGTGTGGGGCGGTGAAAGGGTTCACCAGAGACAGAGTGGGGAGCAGAACAGGCAGGTCAATGGAAGTATACTGCTGAGGGGAGCAGCGGGCGAGGCAGGAGAGGTCTGCCGCGCCATGTGGGAATCTCCCCGGCTGAGTGTCGAACTCGCATCGCTGCTGCTGACAGCTCCACAGCACAGCGCTTAACCATTGTGCCACCAGGGAGGCCCTCAGCTTGACATTTCACCATACCAGTGAGTGTTGGTTAGACATTTACCAACTCTGCCTAGCTGTAGGGTTTCCAAGACAAAGGAGACACAATGTACCCTCACCAAATGATAGATTTTTGTATACTATGCTAAGACCTTGTTAGAGGGTACACCCCATTCCATTGGGAGCTCAAAGTTTCTCACTGGGCCCAGACATCCAGGGATGAATTTAGGTCTGAACAAACCCTGGGCTCAGTTAACCCAATGAAGAAGGGGATGAGCAAGGTCACAGAAATACAAAGCAACACTGTGCTTCCAGAACCTACGAGCAATTCATTAGGGACCTATATGGATTCCTCTCCTACTTAGCCTTCCTTCCTTTATTCTTTCTTCCCTCCTTTCTTGTCATGCTCATCTATTCACCTGTCAAAGTTCAGTTCATGCCCTCTGGGCCCAAAACCTGGTGCTAGGAGGCAAGAATAAAGCAGGGAATAAACAAACCTGCCTTCTGCTCTCATCGAGCAAACACACAAATAAGAATGTAACTTCCACCTATGCTAAAGTGATCCAAAACAGAAATTCAGGTAGGGTTGCCAGATAAAATCCAAGCTGTCCAGTTCACTCTGAATTTTAGATAAATGAATTATTTTGAAAGTATAAGTATATCCCGTGCATGTTTGGGGCATACTTATATAAATACTATTTTGTTTGTCTAAAATTAAAGCTAACTGCACATCCTATATTTTTCTCTGCTAAATCTGGCAACCTAAAGTTCAGGATACCATGGGATCACATGGTGTGAGGGCATGAACTGGTCTTGGGGGCAATGGGAGAGGATGATTGGAGAAAGTACAAGATCTATAGAATAAAAGGCTTGACCTGGGAGAGGGGTCCAGGAGAGGAGGGGAGAAAGAGCGTGAATAGAAGCAGAACACAGTCCCGTAAGAGCATTTGCAAGAAGGCCCTTTGGCCTGACCACAGATATTTAACTCACTGGGATATGGAGAAAGGAGAAGCAATTGGAAATGAGTAAATATATCACGTTTGTAAGGAGGGTGCTGTACAGCTAAATGTCAGGTACATGACTCAGGTTATTGATTATTAAAGATTAGTCACTGGATTGTGTGCTGGACTCACTTAGCCCTTCAGTTGCTAGATGTCAAATAACTCAGACGTGGGGGCTGGTTCATGGCCAACACGAGATTCTTAAACCATGCAGAGTCATCCCCAAAGGAAACTGACTTTTCCTGTAAATACACAACCCCAGAATTTCAAAAACTGGAAAGCATTCTGAGAGACTGTTTGGTTTCTGTTGAAATTTAAATGAATGTGTCAGAGAGAAAGCCCTTGGGAAAAACTTGAGTAAACTCAGCGGGCTGTGTTGGTGACACGGATAGAAAACCATGGGTGAGCCTTCCACACATGTTTGGAGACCTTAATTGTCGCAGCTGGGTGGAAGGGTATGACTGTCATCTAGTGGGTAGAGGCAAAGGAGGATCCTGCTAAACAGCTTGCAACGCAAAGGAAAGTCCCTTCCTCCCCAACAAAGATTTCTTTGGCACAAAATGTCCGTAGAGTGAGGGTGAGATATACTGGCATGGAGCCATTGACGTAGGCAAGAGAGGAAATAATCATTCTGAATCCAGGGATGGGTACAAGGGCCTCTACCTCTGGCAACATTATAGGTGGCAGGGCCTTTGAAATGCCCTTAGAGGCAGCTTTGGAATCACTGATACAGCACAAACGTGGCCAGGTCCCAATACAAAGACTGAAGGAGCCAGGAAGTCTGGCAGGCAGATGTGGCAGAGAGGGGCATAAAAAGGTGCTCCTTTTCCCCCATTAACCACCTTCCCTTGATTCATTGTTGGGTCACTAAACAGCTCTACCTGCCTTTCACACAGCCTCCTCTAGTATATTTCCACTGTAGCCTTAACAATGATCATAGTAACTACTCACCGTAAATCCACCAAGAAGATGCCACTCAGAAGAACGCATACAGGGAAAGCCAGCCTCTCTCCTGTTCCTCCCCCACGCCACTGCCATTCCTGCTCCAAGTGATGTCACACCTTACAGCCTGCTTCATCCCAGAGCTGGGACTTTCAGGCATGGAAGTCAGCATCCTGGAACAATATTAGGTTCTTTCTGCGCATGCTTTTTGAAATTTTCAAAAATTTCATACATAAGTTTAGCAGAAAAAACACCTAACATCACACCCTTGTGTCCACTTACAAGATTTGGCCAGTACTACCATCTTGGCTTCAGATCAGTTTTTAAAAATAAAATGTTAAAGATTTAGCTTTCTGTTTCCTACAGAGTGAGCAGCGTCTGGGATGGTGGTTTGGGGTGGCCACCAAGAGGGGGTTCCTGCCTCCCACACACTGGTGGACTGTCTTTCCTTGCGGAGGGAGGGGATGATGGTGACCTTGTTAGCAAAAAGAGGTTTGTGTCTGAGGCAGAACTAGATGAACGATGCCAAAAAGAGGCCAAAAGGATGGGAGAAAATTTGAAAACCTGAAGATCCAGAAGACTGTCCAGAGCGGGCTTATGACCCTTGGTCTCTATTTAAAGGCTACAGGAACAGAAAAACGGGAATGGGAGGAGAAACTCAAATGCAAAAAACTGGAAAGAGGCTTAGAGGAAGATGAGGCCCATCCCTGGATGAGGTTTCTCAACAGCAGGAGCTAATAGAAAAGCAGGGAAGCGAAGAACTGAAAGAACACAAAAGTGATCTCACCAAGTTTGGCTTTTCTCCAGAAGATAGGAAGGAAGTGGAGAATAAATTGACTGAAACCCATGGAAACCAAGAAGAAGTTCTCCCAGTAAAGCTGTTGAAAGATGCTGTGAAAACTAGGAGCTCAGGGTGTGAGCACGGCGTGGAATGAGCGAAACTGGACTCTGCCCCAGATGACAGCACCCAGACCTGCGTTCTAGGGGGGCTTGTCCTCCATGCACTGCCCTCTGCTGCCATCTGTTTCTGCCACCTCTGGGGCTTGGGCAGAGGCTCTGGGAGCAGTGACTCTGAGTCCAGCTCAGACAGCAAAGCCCCCATCAGTGCACTGGTCAGATTGTCCCCTGCAGGACCTCTGGCTCCTGTGTCCTTCCCCAGGACCAACATCCTAAGAGTAGACTGGGTGGTCCATTCTGCCTTCAAGGTTTGGGCTCCCTCTGAAGACTGCTTTGCCTGCTTTCTATGAGCACGTGCCAATTTAAACCTCCTCTAAAAATGCCAGAATCTACAGTGGTTCAACTTGTGCTTGCTTTCTCTTTCGGCTCCAGAGCATATTCCTCCCCCATGCTCCAGAAGATTCTCCTTCCATCCTCTTCCTTTCCAGAGATGACCCTGATTGTGACATTAATATGCCTCATATTCATATGCCCAATGTCTATGTCTTTTTGGACCCGGAGGCAAGAGTTTATGCAGGGCATTTATCTAGAAGTGGAAGTGCTGAGCAGATGATGTGCACATCTTCAATTTTAGTACACTGTCAAATTGTTATTCCACTGAGAATACAAATACGAATGCTTGCAGCAGGCGTGAACTTCCCATTGCCTTGCAGCCACACCAGTGAGCCTGAAGCTCTCAGGTCTGAAAAGTTGGTCCATCTGATGAGTGTGAAATGATATTTGTTACTTTATTTGTGCATTTCCCTGATTACACTGGTCAACAGTGAGATTGTTACTGACTTAAAAGGCCCTAAATCTGTAGTATCTTGGTGTGCTGAACATGAATATAACCCTGAAAATTTTCTATTAGCTCTCGTTTTGAAGATATTTCATATAATTAATTTTATATGTTTCACCATGTAAATTTATCCAGTAGGACTGCAACAACATCCTAAATCAGCCTAGAGTGATGTACTATTGCATTGCATTGCATAATACCATCATGCTCACATCATCCAGAGTTGATGGCATCATTTTCTGATGCAATGCAATACTACTGCCAGGCGGCTGCTGAAGTAAGCTGACGTCAGCAGCGCACTATATAAAGCCCTGTCGGAAAGGTTGAACATTGAAAGTATTTCAGACTTTGTGCGAGACAGTTTCAGCTGCTGTTCCATAGAATTGTTATTATTTGATCCATTTAAGCACAATACAGAACAGTAGTGCCTTGAAAGTGCGTTAATAGCATGGACAATTTCTGCTCTGTTTGTGGGGAAGTGACATTTGCCAACCAGAAGATAAGTATCACTTCTCAAGTGAAGAAGTCTTCTCATCTTGACTTCGGATGCAAGGTTGGTGACCAAGACAAGCCTTGGGCCCCGCATATATGCTGTGCTCCATGTACAACACAGCTTTCACAGTGGTGAAATGGCAAAAGACGATCAGTGCTGTTTGCAGTCCCCATGGTGTGGAGAGATCCAAGCAACCACATAAAAGACTGTTACTTCTGCTTGGTTCCTCCTCTTTCCAGCGGAATAATGAAGCAAAAGAAGTCGAGAATAGTCTACCCAAACATTCCGTCTGCATTGGAACCAGTTCCACATGGTGAGGGACTTCCTGTTCCAGAACCTCCAGCAGAATATTCTCTTGATTCATCTGATGAGGACAAGGGTGAGCCGACCTGTTCTTCTCCTGTTCCATCAGCATGCAGTGATCCGGGTTTTCACTGTGGTTCATCATCAACCCCACACAGGCTAACACAGGAAGAACTCAATGACCTGGTTCGTGATTTGGAGTTATCCAAGAACAAAGCAGAATTGCTAGGATCAAGACTCCAACAATGGAATCTTCTAGAAGAAGATGTCACAATTACTTGATGTAGAAAGCGCCACCAGCAGTTGGAGTCTTTCTTCAGAAAGGAAAGCACTCTGGTATTCTGTTCCGATATTGAGGGCCTCATGAATGCCTTAGAAATCACTCATGACCCACAAGAATGAAGACTATTTCTAGACTCTTCGAAACTGAGTCTTAAGGCTGTGCTTTTGCACAATGGAAACTGTCTTCCATCTATTCTGTTCCTGAACAGCTATACAAGAGACAAGCGAAGAAATCTAAGTAGTCTATGACTTGATTTTTTATAGGTATTAACCATGGGCTTATTACTATTGGCATACATTTCATGATGTAAACATCAATTTATTGCAGATTACAAAAAAGACTAGAGCCAAAATTAGAATTTGACTGTCATGTTCGTGTTGAGCACATACAAATTGATAGGAAACGACTAATTTTATTTCAGTAACATGACTTTTGTAAAAATTTGTTCACCAGTGTTACCAAACGAAGCTAAACACATTTCCTTACACATATTGATTATTTGGGTTTCCTCTTCTCTGAATTCTGACATCATAGCCCTTTGTCTCCTTGCCAGCTTTTGCCTTTTGTGCCGTTGTTTTCATAAGCATTCTTTACATTTGGTTCCTGATCTTTTGTATATTTATGTATTAGAAATATCTTCTCTGTCTGTAGCTTGTCTTTTTTTAACATTTTATTTTGAGAGAATATTTTGTATGGGTAAATTTTATTTTGTAGTTTGTATGCATTTATAAGAGACAGTAGAAAGATCTCAGGATACCTTTCACCCATGGTAACATTTTGCGTATTTATAGTACAATATCACAAGCAGAAAATTAGCATTGATATGATCCAGTAGCATTCTTCAGACCCCTGATCTATGTGCATTTGTATGTGCTCTTAGTGCCATTCAGTTTTTTCATGTGTCTAGATTTGTGTGACCACACCACCATCAAGATACAGAGTAGTTTCATCACAAGGATCCCTCATGCTGCCTTTTTGTAGGCCCAGTTACCTTCCCCCCATCAATCCCCAGCCACTACTAATCAGTTCTCCATTTCCATAATTTTTCATCTGAAGAATTCTGTATAAATGGAATCATACAGGGTATAACCTTCTGAGGTTGTTTTTCTTCATTCATCATAATCCTTTTGAAATCTATCCAAGTTGTTACCTGTATCCATAGTTCATTCCTTTTCGTTGTTGTGTAGTATTCTATGGTATGTATGTACCACAATTTGTTTGCATCATTGAAGGCTATTGGATTGTATCCAGTTTGGGGCCATTAGGAATAAAGCTGCTATAAACATTTATGTACAAATTGTGTGTGGGTGAACATAAGTTTTCATTTCTCTGGTGTAAAATGAATGAAATGAGCTTGTCGCTTCAAGGAAAATTACTACGTCTGTTACCATATTTCATGTATCTTGAGTTTCCAGAATTTGGGGCATAAACAGAATTGTTTTGTCTTCTTGATGCACTAACCCTTTCATAATTATATAACATTCCCCTTGTAATTGTCTTTACTCTGAAGTCTATGTTTATCTGATACTAGGATTAGCACTCTTTCTTTTGGTTAATACATATATTTTTTTCTATTATATTTCTTACAATCCACTTACATTGTTATATTTGAAGTGAGTTTCTTGTAGATAACATTATTGGATCATGTTTTTCTATTTACCAATGTTTATCTGTACTTAGAGCACTTACATTTAAGATCATTATTGATATGTTAGGAGTTCAGTCTGCACCCAGCTCTACTAGTAATGATTATATTCTTTGCTGCCATGTACTTGCAGGGAAAGACAAATAAACACAAATTTCATTTAAGACTGTTTTGATGAAGCACTAAGAATTATTAATTTTATTGATGCTCTTAAATATTTTGGATGATAGGACAGAGAGCACACATAGCACTTTTGCTGTTTTTGGAGTAAAAGTTCTGCAATTGTTTGATTTAACTAGCTGTTTTCCCCGCTCCATAGAACATCATTTTTGCTTGAAAGAATAACTGGAAAACTATGTTTTTGAAGACTGGGTGCTTGTCAGTTTCTCAAAAATGAATGGAGTGAGCCTGTCACTTCAAGGAAAACTTCTGCATATGTTACCATGAACTTGACAGATTTTTCTCATGAAATTGGTAATAATGTGACTTTGTGATTAAATCTGTCAATGTTTGCAATATAAGCTTAACTCATGGAACTAATATTTTCTAAATGGCTACTACATAATATTGGGAAATCATGCTTAATTTAAATATCTTTTCTAAGTGTAAGGTAGACTAATAGATTTTGATATAATAGAGCATGAAAAACTCACTAATGGGAGTTTCAGATTTCACACTGCAACTAACTTTGAAGAGACGACTACATATTGAATTTTGGTGTAGTTGTAAAGAAAACTATCCAAAATAATTTGAAAAGGTTATTAAAATACTCTTCCCTTTGCTAACCAGATGTCTTTGTAAGGATGGATTTTCTTTTCATACTCTGACCAAAACAACATGTCATAACAGACTGAATGTAGAAACAGATATGAGAATCCAGCCAAACATAAAGACATTTGCAAAAATGTAAAAATTATCTAAAATACAAAAATTTACAAAATGTAAAGCAATGCCATTCACTCACTGTAATTTTCTTTGTTTGGCTTGGAAAATAGAGCCTTTCTTAATTAAAAATAAGTGACTTGTGCTAACATGTAATTAGTTGATGGCAGTTGTTTTTAAATGAATTAGTAAATATTTATGTAATTTCTGTTTTAAATTATTATTCAATAAATATTGATAGATACACACACAAAAAAAAGCTCTTTAGAGGCTCAATAATTTTTTAAAAATGGTTGAGAAATATTGATCTGATTTTATTTTACTTTTTCCACATAAGTAACCAGTTTCCCAAGTATTGGAGAATAGTCGACCCTGTCTCTACTAGATTATAATGTAATCCCCACCTTCAGCATAGTTTCGTATGAATGTGAGTCTCTTTTTCTGCTATATTTTTTTTATTTGTCCATCCATACATCAGTTCTCTGTGGTTTTAGTTACTATTTCATGATATTTTCTTGCTACCTGAGGAGAATTAACATTATCATACAAGTCTCCCCATCCATGAGCATGGTATATATTTTTATTTACTTGAGTCTTCTTTTTATATCCTTCAATAAAGTTTTATCATTTTCTCCACACAATTTCATGTATTTTCATGTTACATTCATTCCTAAGAATTTTGTATTTTGCTATTATGATATTTCTAATAGAAAAATATAATTATTGCTTTAGTATAGGACATTATTTACTTTTTTGGCATCAATCTTGTAATGCAACTTTACAAACTTTCATTAATAGTTTATAGATGCTCTTGAACTTTCTGTGTGCACATTCACACAATCTGCAAATTTTGTTTCTTTCTATTTCTCATTCTTGTATATTTCTGATCTTATTAACCAGCTGAGTTATCAGTGGTATTAGTGATGGTGTTGCATTTCACCAAATTCCATTACCAATTGAATTGGAATTTCTGATGATGAAGAAGAGAGTCTGTTTCAAGGTTGAACAGTTACTTTTATCAGCAAAGAAGGGGAAAAGGTGGTGGTGGAATATTTTGATTTCCAGGTTCTGGGTCACATGCCCATTCCCCCCAAAGGAAAATCAGGAAATAGACGCTAGCTAGAACAATTATCCAAAAATCACTGGGCTTGAGGAGTTGAACTCAGAGGCTGACCTTGCCATTGCCTAGAAATTTCCAGGTCATTGAGGTCCTCACACAGCCCTTCTATAAATGGGATCAGCATCACTCATTCACATCAATTACAACCTTGCTTTCTTTTCCTAACTCACTTGATTAATTTTTTTTAATGTTAAAATGTACTTTTATTTATTTATTTTTTATTTATATCTTTTACATTGTGTATTCCCTTGGGTAACCTACCACCAATTCACCAGTGACCCTTCACCATAGTCCCTTGTGCTCTTTTCTACCTCATTTTGAGCCCTTATCCTCCCCCTCCTGTGCTGAGTGTCTCAGCCCCTATATTCCTGTTATAAGTGAAACCATTCAATATTTTTCTTTCTTTCTGGCTTATTTTGTTAAGCATGATCCCTTCTAGTTCCATCCATGTCACTGCAAATTGCATGTGTTTATGTTTTTTGAATGCTGAATAGTAGTCCATTGTGTATATGTACCACATCTTCTTTTTTTATTTTTTTTATTTGTGATTTAGAATCTTTTATTAATATTTGGAAAAACTGCTGTGCTTATGTCTTGAAATATTTCTTTTCTTTTTTTGTGTGTGTCTTTTACATTACTGTATATTCCCCGTAGGTTTCCCACCACCAATTCACCCATGAACCATCACCACAGTCCCCTTTGCTCCCCTCTCTCCCATTCTGAGCCCCAGTTTTCCCCCCTCTCTCGCTGGTTGACACTCTTGCATTTGGTTCCCCTATATTCCTGTTATAAGTGAGACCATTTGATATTTTTCTTTTTCCTTTTGGCTTATTTTGCTGAGCATGATCCCTTCTAGTTCCATCCATGTTGCTGCAAATTGCATGTGTTTATCTTTTTTGAATGCTGAATAGTATTCCATTGTGTATATGTACCACATGTTCTTGATCCAGTCATCTATTTTTGGGCATCTGGGTTGTTTCCATATCTTCGCTATTGTAAATAGTGCTGCAATAAACATACGGGTGCATGTATCCTTTTGGATTAGTGTTTTTTTGTCCTTTGGGTAGGTTCCCAAAAGTGGTATTGCTGGGTTGTATGGTAGCTCCATGTTTAGTAATTTGAGGAAACGCCATATGGCTTTCCACAGTGGTTGGACCAGTTTGCATTCCCACCAGCAGTGTAGAAGTGTTCCTTTTTCTCCACAGCCTCGCCAGCATTTGTTGTTGCCTGTTTTTTTAATGTGCGCCATTCTCACTGGCATGAGGTGTACCACACCTTCTTGATCCAATCATCTATTTTTTGGCATCTGGGTTATTTCCATACCTTAGCTATTGTAAACCTCACTGGCTTAATTTTTTCAGAGAAGCATTTGAATTGAGAAATCTGGTCATTTCAGTAAGTGATTCTGAGAGTATTTATCTCCCATAGCCCGCCCAAGTATAAACTACTATTTCCAACTATTTTATCAGAGGGAAGTGGAAAAAGATGTTTGTTTCCCTTTTTTGGGGGGGCGGGGAGGAACTGAAGCCCCAGACCAGTTCATTGGTTCCCAGATTGTCTTATGTACCATTTTAGGTGTATTCAACTAGTTTTTCCATCTTCAAACCAGTGATTTTGGGGAGCTGACCTAGTTTCTGTCCAATTAAGGGAATAATTAGAAATCCAGCAAATCCATTACCTGAGAACCCCATGCTGATAATTCTGAGAAGATGAAATCTGGAAAATTGTTTTGCCCTTAATTGGGCTACCTTCGAGGATTCTTTTGACTGTAGGTACTCAAAACCCATTTGATTTAGTCAAAAGGGGATATTGTTTTGGGATTCAGGGATTGCATTCATTAGGATTCTCCAGAGAAACCCAATAGGATATGGATATGTGTGAAAATTCTCACACTCTGCCATCCACAAGCTGAAGCATTCCAGGGAAGCCCATGGTGGCATTCAGTCCAAGTCCAAAGGGAGGCTCGAGAACCCGGGGAATTGACGCTATCAATACCGGTCCAAGAGCAGGGGAACAGGAGATGAGATGTCCCAGACCAACCAGCGAGGTAAGAAGGGACAGTTCCTCCTTCTTCTACTTTTATTCTTTTCAGAAGCTCAACAAATTGAATACTGCCCACCCACACTGTGGAGGGTATCTCCTTTACCGAATACAATACTGAGGCTCATTTCATCTAGAAACACCTTCACAGACACACTTAGAATGTTTAATCTGAGCATCGGTGGCCAGTCAAGAAGACACATAAAATTAACCATCACAGGGATGTCTGTGGAAGCCCAGGGGTGGGTTCCCTGGCAGTTGAGCAAGGTACAGAAGCACGCTGTGTACCAAGTAGTTCCTCCACCACCTCCATCTCTCCTCTGTGTTTTTCTCTTCAAGTTGCTTTCATTTTTCTTTCTCACAGAAGTGCATGTCAATAGTAAAAGCTTAACCAATAATAGTTATTATTCTTGCTATGAAGTACATTTCAATTACGACTGAGATTATTCCTCAGATCATACCAAAAAAAATACAAGATGCTTGAAGAAGTTTTGTGATAATGGGGAAATAGGGCTAACCAGTCCTTACTGTGATTGAATGTGTTATCACTGATGATACATTGAATATTGAATTCAGTATATCAATGGTGAATGTTGCTTTTGGTGTTTTCTTTGAATTCTAGCTTATACTTTTGGTGTGTAACTTTAAAAGCTTAAATGGGGTTTCCTTCTAAACACCCTTCTAGAACTAACTATCAATTCTGCTCATTTTCTCTGGCAAAAAAAAAAATCCAATCCTTTTATTAAGTTTGTTAACATAACAAATTTGGAATTTAAAATCTTCCATCCCCTAGTTATGGGCAGTGCATTACAGAACCTCTTTTCCTGGGCATCTTAAAACAGAATCAAATTCTAGGATGCTTTAAAACAGGATCTGCAAACTTTTTCTTCAAGGGTTGAGAGCAGGTATTTTTGTTTGGGGGGGCATGTGGTCTTTGTCCTAACTCTTAAACTCTTGCAATGTGAAAGCTGCTCCAGACAATACATGAGCAGATGGACGAGGCTTTGGGCCAATCAAGCTTTATTTGTGGACTCTGACATTTATATTTTGTGTGATTTCCACATGGCCTGATTTACTCTTTTTCTTTTGCATTTTTTCCAACCCCTTAACCATGTAAAAAAAAAAAAATACGTTCTTGCTCACAGGCTGTAGAAAGACAGGCAGAGGGCCGGGTCTGGCCCCAGGTGGTGGATGTCAGCCTGTAAGTAGGGGACTGCAGGCAGGTGAGAGGCTGGGTTCAGCTTGCTGTCCCTCCAGGGGGCTGCATTTTCACCCCCTGCTGCTCCTCCTTACTTGTTACTCTTAGAAACTAGAGGATTTCTACAACCCTCTTGGTTGCATGCCACAGAAAACTCCAACCGCAAAAAGATAATGTGCTGGTTGGCCCAGGGGTTCAAAGCATCTTCTCTGTTTCTCTCCCTCTCCTGGCTCTTCTCCCCTCCATGAAGCTTTGCTCTCAGCAGCCTCATGGTGACAGGTTCAAATACAGCTGGGAACTGGGCAGGGTTTCTCTTCCCCCGAGAGCTGACACGGAAGTTCTGGTTTGATTACTTGTGTTTTGTTTGGGGCCCCATACCCATCTGAACCAGCCCCAGTGGCTGGGAAACAGGACACTACAGCTGCATGAGGTCAGCTCCAGACACCCCCCAAGACCCAAGAGTGGTGCCTGGGCTGATTCTTCCAAAGGAACTAGGGGTCCTAGTACCAAAGAAAGGTGAATGGCTGCTTGGAGGCAAAAATCCACCAATGTTCACTCCACATTGGGGTCATCACGCTGTGACATTCAGAATCTAAATGCCCTGAACAAAATGTGTAGGGAGCTGCCAGGAGGAGGAGACTGTTGTTCACCTCCCCCCTTCTCAAAGGAATTGCTTGTCTCCCCTTTGGCAAAATTCTCTTCACTAGTTCCAGCTGCTTTTGGAGCAGGCCTTTTGGGTCTGGCAAACCCGGAGCTATAGAAATGGTTATTTTTGTTTTCTGTCCAGTTGGGTAGCCTAGACTCACGCCTCCCAGTAGACTAAAATTCCCTTTAGGGGAAGCCGTGACCTGAATGCAAACTGCTGGGCTCAGCCACTCACCCTCCAGGCAAAGCCCCCCAAGGCAGGCAAAGCCCACCTTTCTAGCTGAGCTCAAAATAGATGGTTCTGGATGTGGACTCTCTGTGACTCATGTTGGAGTTTTCCAAGCTCGAGTACTGTTGACATTTACGCTGCTTCTCCCTGCACCACAGAATCTAGCTTCTACTTTTCCCCAAATATAATTTGTCACAGCAAGTTTTCCCATGGAAACTTTTATCCTGAGCCTGTTGTTCTGTTACTGTGGGTGACCCATCCCAGAGTTGGTGTCTTCCCACCTGTCCCTGGAGAAAGCAGGACTGTGGCCCTCGGTTACCTGCACCCACTTAAGGAGTGTGCAGCAGGATTAGGGGAAGGAAAACTCTTTTTCTGCTACCCATCTTAGGCTCTCTGGCTGGGTCCTATAAATTAGACTCACAAGAGACTAACTAACAAGAGAAAAACAAGCCCGTATGTGAACAGGTGCATCACGCCTCTGGGTGCACTAGGAGGTAAGCGACTCTTAGTGGAGGTGAGAACTTGGGCTGATCCAGCATATTAACCAAAGAATGATACATGCTTGGAGCAGTGATAAGTCGAAGGAAAGACTTACCTATGGTAGGCAAGTAGGTGGGAACTAACTCTCAGCGTGCTATGTAGAGTCCTCTGGTGCCATCTCCAGGGTGATCTAGAGCTGTTTCTGGTTATTAGCTTCTGTCCTTCCCAGAGAGGGGACAACTTTACAGAGCTATGTCCTGATTTTCACCAAATATCAGGAGGGCAGAGTGTTTTCTTGTGTCTGGTTTTTGCTTTTATCTTGTATCTGTCTTTTGGCTCAACTGCCTTGACCTCAAAATTAGTGTGTCTGGCCTGTTGGCATATCCTGTTACCCTTCACAGGAAGGGAACCCTCAGGACACATTCCAGGCCTAAGTGAGACCTGGGTTGGTATTTCAGAGCCCACCTATGTGCCTGGGTGTGTGTGCCCCCCAAAGCTCTGCCTGTTTGGGCTGATCTGCCACAACCCAGGCTCCATCTTGGGAACAGGATGGCCAGCAACCTCCTTGAAGAACTTGGGAGAGTGGGAGCTGTAGAGGTGGCCACAGCTCAGCTGGAAGAAGTGGCAAACATCTGTATAAATGCAGTAGTGTATTTATGGCATTGCATAAATTTTATTGCATTGCATTTATTTTATTTTATTGCACTTATTTCACTTTATTGCATATATTGAATGCTTGCTATGACCTTGGACTTAGCACTTTGCTCACATTATGATGCACTGAATCCTTCCACAGCCCTCTGAGGCAATAGCAGGAGGTTGGTCTTCTTGGTTCTGTACTTGCTCTTTAACAGTGAAAATCAGGGTCTTCTAAAAACACCATCAGAGCTCATCTCTTCCCCACTTAAAATCCCCTTTGTAGATAGACCCCTGGGAATAAAATCCAAACTTTCCACCTTGGCCTTCAGATCTGGCATCATTTGGTCCCTTCTGTCTCTCCATCCACCTCCCCTTTTCTCAATTTGCTCCACCCAAATAAGCCTCTCTGTTCTTGAATTTGAAGCTTGTTCTCATCCCAGGGCTTGTGTACTCTGTTCCAGCTGCCTGTAGCATTATTTCCTTCCATCTTTGCAGGTCAACTCTTGGTCATTTGGTGTCACTTAAATGTCACTTTCTCAGAGAGCGCTTCCCTGACCCTGTCTTCTGAAGGAGTCTCCCATCAATCACTTTCTAATCCATACCTGCACCTACTCTCTGCACAGGCCTGTCAACATCAAAGATGTTATTTCCTTATCTTTTTACTGGTCACCTATCTTTTCCAGCAGGAAGGATGTTTCACTTCTATATATCTAGTTCCTAGAACATTGCCTGGCATGTGGTAGGTATGTGGAATTAACAGAGAGCCCTCAAATGACATATGAACCACATCATTTGCCATGGCTGCACTCAGGAAGGACCACCCTAGGGGGCAGAGCCCTGAGTGTTCAAAAGAGGATGCCAGAGAAAATAAAACATCAGTGCCCATAAAAAGTATCCCAACTGGCTGAACTATTGCTTAACTTTCGTGTCTAGTTTTTTTTTTTTGTATCTTCAGCTGTTTAGAAGCCAGGCTTATCTTTGGGCTTGAATGCTCAGGTTTTGCATTTCTTGCAGCTTTGCTAGAGTGCTGGCCTTTGCCCGGCCTCCAGTTCTAACTAGGACATACACGAAATTCAGGGTTTTTGCTCTACCTGCAGGTGACCCTCTTCATCTTTTCATGTGGGATTTCTTTTTTCTAATTCTAAAAATAATATCATGCTCCAGCTTCAAAGGAGTGGGCATAACTCGCTACCCTGTAAGTGGGGGCTGTGCTTGGTGACTTCTTTCCAAAGAGCACAAGACAAAAAGTGTGGGAGAGAGAGAAACTTTTACTATGGAGAAACGCGACCAACACCAACCCCAGCCAGGTGATGATGGTCCCTGGGGACAAGCCAACTTTATAGCTATTGGCCTTGATAGAAGGTGATGAGTTTGGCCTTTTACCTCTGTGGTCTTGCTTCAGCAAACTTATAACCTCTGTCTCATCATCTGAGAAATATCAGATAGGTCCCCACTGAGGGACATTCTGCAAAATGCCCAAGGGCTAGTCCTCAATACAAACAAGGTTATCATCAAAAATAAGGACAGTCTGAGAAACTGTTCTAGCCAAGAGGATGACTAAGTCTCATGCGGTCTCCTGGAGGGGATCCTGGAACAGAATAGGGAATTAGGTAAAAACCAAGCAAATCTGGACAAATTGTCTAGTTAATAAAATAATTTGTCTAGTTAATAAAAGAAATGTCCCTACGTGTTTCTAGTCCTGATGCTTTGGCCTTTGGGACTGGCCTCTCAGAGCCTCATCTTAGTTCTGGGGCCTGAACTTCAATCTAGCCCCTCTGTTTCCATATCGGGGCCTCTTTCTCTTTGGCCATGACCCGGCTCTCTGGCTTCCCACCTCGCAACCTGCACTGGTGAACCTGGGTCTTGGCTTGAACACAGCCCTCACCCTGAGGTTCCTGGATGACTTTCTCTGACACCCCCCCTCTCCCCCAGGCATCCAGAATCAGACCCAAACCACCCCATTCAGAAGAGCATTTATCCCATTGCTGTTCTGAATGGGAATAATGCTCTCCAGGACTTTATCTCCCAGTTAAGTTTCCAGCCGGTGAGGGATGAAATGAGCCACATAATTTCCAGGCTAAGCGATTTTTAAAAACTGAAATATTACTTTAGACAATCCCAATTAATTTTCCTCTAGATTCCAATCATCTAAGCCCCACCACGCATGATTTTAAGCAGCACCAGCTGGTTCTACCCAGCCTTGCGTGACCCCGGCCCTTTGCTTACTTCTGTATTGGTTTGTAAATTGAAAATGCGAGGGAGTCTTTGTAAAGATGCATGAATCATCCTGTTCAGGACAGATTTATAATGTCGTTTTGAGACTGCAGGACTGGAGGATATTTAAAAAAAAAAAAACCTTAAATAATTGGATAAATCTGCAGAGATGCTGAAAATATTAGTTGTTTGTGCAATTTTAATTGGACAGTTCTGTTACTGCTATTACCAATCTCCATAGTTTTAGTTCAGCAGCCCTAACAGTTCCCCCAGAATTAGGAAAAATACTTTGTTTTCTTGTGTCATTCCAAAGGACCTCAGAAACCAAGCTGAGCCCTTCCGCTTGGGTTTGGGAGAACTGGGATGAGCGACCAGGTGACTCATTAAAGGTCACTGGGAACTGTTGGGGCGAGGACACCGAGTGATGAAAAATGACATTAAACTTTCAGATAATCTGTCACAACGCATGTGTCATGTCCTTCAAAGCTCCGCCCTGGAGACAGCACACACATTATTCAAGTGAAAACCTTTCCGGAAATGCCTCCTGGGAAGTGCCATCCCAGTCAGTGATGACGACTTGTGAGTGTTCTCATGGGGATAGACTTGCCTTGGGGTGAGGCATTTGATTTTTGGAACCACCAAAAGTCATTCTGAGCCAATTGTGCAAACAAAGTGGGTAAGCAAAGCATGTGAATATTTGAAAATTAATGTAAGTGAGCTATATTACTTTCCTTGAATGGCATGATTTCAAACAATTATCAAAGAAGAGTTTGCTTATTAATACCTCTTCTTATTCCAGAATGGATTTAATAGTTGTACAGAAAACTAAGGAAGGTTTTAAAGGCATGAGGAATGTTGATCTTATTAGACACAGAACATTTTGAGGTGACTCCTTGAAGGATAATATTCTAAGATAGTTTTTTATTTTTTTTTTAAAGATTTATTTTTTATTTATACATACAAGCTGGGGTACAGGCCAGAGGCGTGGGGCGGCGAGAGGGTTCACCAGAGACAGAGCGGGCTGCAGAACAGGCAGATCAGAAATACACTGCTGAGGGGAGCAGCGGGCGAGGCAGGAGAGGTCTGCCGCACCATGTGGGACTCTCCCCTCCCGGGCGTCGAACTCGCGTCGCCGCTGCCGACAGCTTCACGGTGCAGCGCTTAACCGCTGCGCCACCGGGGAGGCCCTCTAAGATAGTTTTTTAAAGGGAATTTATTAAAATACCTTTCCCTGCACCCTACACTCCCCACCCCCATCCCATGCTTGCTTTGTGGACAATACAGGGGGACACATGGCTTTTGGTGTTTTTCTGCCTCATTAAGGAGGTAGGGGTAGGATGGTATATGAGGTGCAGTTTTCTCAAAGAAGGGAGTTCAATAGAGGGAGGTAAATTTTGGGGAGGGACCCCAAGCCCAGCTCCAGCTGACTGCTTTCTCTTTCAGTGATGGTGGTGGAGGTGGTGCTTTGAATGATGGTGGTGGTGATAGCAGTACTGCTGTTTCTCTGATGAGGGTGATGATAAGATGATGTAGGTGATGGTGATGCAACTGATGATTTTATGACAGTTTGCCTGGTGGTGCCTCATTTTTAGCTACTGTCTCAGCTGGCCTTTGAGCAGAGTGGTCATTACTGGGGTGTCATAGTAAACTCCTGCCCAAGGTTTCCTCCTTTTCTCCCCTCCCCACAAAGGAGTGCTCCCCACATAGGAGTGCTCCCCACGTAGGAGTGTTCCCCGCATAGAAGTGCTCCATGCAGCTGGCAGGTAGAATCCAGGGCTGCTGCTACAATTTCTGTACTACCCAGGCAGCCCCCCAGCTGGGAATGATCTCCCTAATCTCAACAGAGGACAGGTCCTAACGGAGTACCAAAGGCTGCTGAGCAGAGGTGAGATCAAATTGTTGTTCTAGCTCCAGTTCCCCGCCTTTCAGAAAAAAGCCTCAGACAGTCTCACCTTCTACTTCCTTTCTCCCTATTCACAGATAAGGAAACTGAGGCTTAGAAAGGTTAAGTCATTTGCTCAAGGTCAGCTATTAGAAAAGGGCAGAGTCGGGATTTAAACCCAAGGAAGCTGTATTCCTCGGGCACCTGCAGGGAAAGTGCATTCTCCCTAATTGCTTTTACGACCTTGGACAAATCAGATGTGGCTGAGAAAACAGAAACTGAGAGGCTCAAAAAATGAGCCCCAAGTCGCATTAGAGGGTAATAACCATGGCTAAGATCTAGCGGCAAGTCTGTTTCCTTGGCTGCAAAGCCCGCCTGGTGGGCTGAGGGTGGATAAAGCCACCTCGGGGGTCTGGCGGCAGCGGGAGGGGTGATTTCCCCAGGACCCAGCAGCAGCTCCTTCACCAGGCGGGGATGGAGCCGCCAGGAGCTTCCGAATTAAAGGCAGTTACTTCTTGGGAAATAGTGACTCATTAAAAGCAATGGGCTGTTTCCCATTATATTCACTTAATAGCGAGAAAGCAAGTTGCTTGGCACAGCCCATGGCAGGATGCTTGGGGCTGAAATGAGCTTCTTTCCTCCATGAATGATTGATGGCAGTAAGTGTCTGGGGTGTCACCAGGAGCCTCTGCAATGCATCCAATATCCGCTTCCCAGTAGCGGGACTCAGATAGGGTCCCTGGAGGTTGAGACTCTCTGCTGGGTTGGTCGATACCAGGAAGATGAGTCTGGGCTGACTCCGGGCTGTGGGCTAAGGACTGACTCCTTAACAGAGAGCTGGGGGCCCCTGGGGACTCTTCCTTCGGGGCAGCTGGAAGACTGGATCTTCCCTGGAGGGTCAGAGAAATGGCCTAAATCACCACAGGTCTGTTATTCCCGGATCTGATGATCCCGATCCCTCCCCCGCGTCCGTCTGGCCTCTCCCAACCTCTGGGAGTGATGGGGGACCCCACTGACAGCTCCATCCTGTCCAGGCATCCAGACGCTCATCTTTCATTCCCATGACGCCCTGAGTTACTGTCTCATCTTACAGAAGAGGAACTGAAGCTTGGGGACATTGAATAACGTGGCCAGACCACGTAATCAGTGGCCACCACTTGAACAAGAGCCTGTCCAGATCCCACATCAGGGCTACACTGCTGGTGTGCTAATATTTCTCTCCGTAAGCCCCTGCTAGAAGGTCAGCTCCATGAGAGCAGGGATTTTTGTCTGTTTTGGCCCATCCCCAATGCTTAGAGCAGTATCCGGCACCAAGTGGGTGACCAAGGCCTATTTGTTGAACGAAAAATTAGAACAAGTATTTCTTGGGTCGGGAATGCCCCGGCACATTCCCGGGGACACACTGAGGGACGCAGCGTGGAGCAGCTTTGCAGGCAAGATGGCGGCCCAGCGAGCAGCGCTCTCGCTGTTGTTAGCAGTGTACACAAGTGTGACTGATGCTGTGACAACGCGGGAGGAGCAGGGTCCAGGGGAGACAAAGGGCGATCCACTTCATGGGGAGCTGGGGGAACATGTCAGCCACGTATACGGGGGGGACTCCTGCGCAGGCCCTCGGGTCATTGCGGAGCTGCTCCCGGACCACCTCAGACCGGGCCACCTCAGACCAGGCCACACAATCAGTCAACGGCCCCCTAGGCATCCCCGGCTGCCTCACGATATGGGCCGTTGTCATAAGGCAGCCATGCGGGGGCACCTTATCCAAGTCCTTCACACACACACAGGTGCACAGAGAGGCCAGACACACACAGGTGCAGAGGCCCCACGTAGTAGAGAGGCCACAGGTATTATCTAGGGAAACAGTCATGGAGGGACCTTTCTGTCCGCCTGGCACCTACGTAAAGGCTGGTACAGTTGTCCCCAGGTGAGCTGAGGAGACAGAACCCAGAGTCATCAGCTGCTGGAACCAATGCCAAGCCTGAGCGCTGAGACCCCAAAACCCATTCCAGAACCACCCTCGCTTGTCTTCTTCAAGGCTGCCTGGCCTCCTGGTGTCCACATACCAACTCTTTTTCTTTTCTCTTTAATCTTAATTTTATTTTTTACAAAGATTTAGTTATTTATGCATACAAGCTGGGGTGCAGGCCAGAGATGCAGGGGGTTGAAAGGATTCACCAGAGAGAGAGTGGGGAGCAGAAGAGGCAGATGGACTGAAATACACTGCTGAGGGGAGCCCCAGGCAAGATAGGAGAGGTCTGCGGGAAGCTCCCTGGTGGGGGGCGGATAGATTCATAGTGCTGAGACTTAACCCCTTGCGCCCCCAGGGAAGCCCAATATTTATTTTAAATCTATCCTGAAAGGTAACACCTGCCCGTGGCTGTTATCTTATGTAGCTAATATGAGTGTACCCACGCCAGCTTCTGTTCATGCCAACAATGGCAGGAACTAGGGGAAGGACATGTGAGAATTCTCCACAGTATCTTTTCAGCTTTTCTATACATCGAAAATGATTCCAAAATAAAAATATTCTTTAAAAATTCAAACAATAGCAAATGATATATTAAGTGGAAGGTGATTCTCTCTGACCCTAACCTCCTAGCCCCGCACCTCCTCCAAAGAGCCCCCTGTGGCCTCCTCCTGTGTGTCCTGAGGATGTTCCAAGGATGCTGGGTGCCCAGTAATGTTTGTGGGGCTACATGAATAAGTCCGCCTTCGTTTAATTGCCTCTGTGGGGAGCTGTGTTGAAACAATGACTCAAAATGGCTGATTCATCCTCAGTGAAAAACTTGACACCTGGTGGACATCAGCCGCGAGGCCTTCATTTATTTTAATTACAGTTTTCATTTAATTTCCAAGAGGAACACAAGTGTTCGGGCCTCTTGCTGTTTGTTTGCCTAGGGACCCTCAGACCCGCATCCTGCCATGTCATTCCATATCCTGCCCAACGTGAGTCGGAAGCTGTCCTGAAGGACCTGGGAGGCCTGGAATTCCATCTTCAACAGTTTCTCTGGAGGTGTGGGGGGACCACTCGTGGCGTCTAGGATTATGGGAAGAAAATTGTTCTCTTTTTTCCAATTATCAACTTTTTTGAGATTATCAAAATATTTTATTTTTCCTTCTATTTATTCTATCTGTCTATCTGTCTATCTATCTATCTATCTATCTATCTATCTATCTATCTATCTATCTATCTATCTTTCTACCTTTCCTGTCTACTCCCCCACCATCCCTTATACCCCCCTTGACCCTTCTCCCTCCCCCTCTTAGCCACAGAAACCTTGGGTCTGATAGATGATAATTACTTTGCTTTATCGGTTCACCTACTTGGCTTCCTTATGTCACTCCTATACGTGAAGTCGTCCAGTTTTTGTCTTTATCTTCCTGGCTCACCTCACTTTGGATAATCCCCTGAAATGTTTTCCTTTCTGCTGTCCACAGCACTTTTTCTTTCCTGAGAGATGAATCGTGTTCTACGGTGTAGACAGTCCTGCTTTTCCTGACCCAGCCCTCTATCCATGGCCACTTACCTGCTTCCCTAAACCGGCTTCCGATGTCATGATTACCTCAAGAAGGAAATACCAATTCGTGGTTGGTCTTTAATGCTTTTTTGGCACTTGCTAACTCTCTAGTACTGGCTAATACATCTTATTAAGAAAAAAAAAATAGATTCCAGTCTGAACCTTAGGGCAGCTATAGTATCTAGCCAGAATTTACTAATGCTGCTTTGTTTCCATTGAATTTATTTTTCTGGCTATTTTTTAATTATGCCAAGTGATGGTGACTTACTATCTATGGTACAAAATGAATTTTTTAAAGGAATTTGTGTTTAAAAAAGATCAGTGTAAAGAAATGTTGAGTACCTGATACGCTCGATGGGTTCTGTTTGGGCTGCTGTAACGAAATACTATGGACTGGGGCTTCATTAACAAAGGTATAATCCTCACAGTCCTCGAGGCTGGGCATCCAAGATGGAGGCGCTGGCAGGCAGAGTTTCCTGGCTTGTCCATGGTGTGTCCTCACATAATAGAGACCAGAGAGAGCAGAAGCATGCTGTTGTTCCTCTTCCCATAAGGGTACCCACCCCATTATAGGGACCCCGCCCCAGGACCTCATCTAACCCTAATCACCTCTCAAAGCCCCCCAATACCATCACACTGGGGGTTAGGATTTCAGCATATGAATTGGGGGGGACACAAATATGCAGTCCATAGTGGATGGTGCACCCACATATTCTGTGCAGCCTTGAGGTTCTGGAAACACTGCAGACCTTGCACCTGCAAACTGGCTTTGCAACCAGACAAACCTTAGTTGAGTCGTTGATTGAATGATTGAGGATCTCTCTGAGCCTCAGTTTACCCATCCATCAAGGGAAGGTGGTAATGATTCTACCTCCCTCCCACCTGGGAGCAGGCTGAGCCAGCACTTGCCACCTGGTAAATGGCCCACGGCACTGAGCCCTGGGCTCTATACCACCTGCACCAAGTCTTGAAGGAGAAACTGAAGCAGGGATTATTCTGGGGACCCTGGACTTAAATCCTCTTGTGGCCAGGGGGTGCAAAGACAGACCAGGGAAGACTTCTCTTTGGTCTCCAATTCCCCCAGAGGGACACGTTTCTAGGAGACTGCCGGCCCTCATCTGCCCCTGTCCCTGATGGCTTGGACTTTTCAAGCTAAATCACGAAACCTGCCTGCGTGTCCCTGTCACGCCCGGTGCTGAGGTGCTTGTTGGTGTGGCTGAGCTCCGGTGGCGAGCAGCTCCCAGGGGTGGCATTTGGGGATAAAAAGATGGATTTAGCTGCCTCGTCCCCCAGCAGTGACTCAGCTCCTGGAAGCTCAGTGACAGCCGAGGCAGTTGGAACCCTGGGGATGTCTGTGCTTTGCTGCTTTGCTGTCTCCACATTGAGCCGGAGTCTTTCTGGAAATGTGATTGAGACTCATCACGGCCGCCTTCTCCAGCCAGGATTTTGTCCGTCTCCTTCCAGGATTTATTTGTCCTCTTGTCTCCTTCCAGGATTTGTCCTCCAGGCAGCTCTTGGCAGCCTGCCTTCTAGCCGGGAAATGTAGTCGAGAAGCTTTCTATCATGCTGGTTCTATCACACACATTCAGACAGAAAAGAAAGCAACCACATGCAATATTCTCATATTTATGTCACGAACCAGCATTTCTCAGCCTGGGCTGCAGGCTTCCTTCATGTGGCTCCCCCAGCCCAGGTTTATCCTGACCCCTGCAGAGAATCTGCCTTTTAAACAAATTCCCCTTATAATTCCCTCACCTGCTAATGCTTGAGACCAACTTCTCTCCATGTGCCCAACGCAGCAGAATAGACTCAGTTTCTCTACTGTTAAGATGGGATAGTACTTCTAGGTGGTAGTTCTTAAATGGGTGTCGTGGATGCCAGCAAAGACGTCGCAGTAGGACAGATTGTTTTTAATTGAAGTAATATTAGCCTAAAACATTCTATAGTTTTCAGGTGTACAATCTTTTGTATACACGATGTTATGTTCACCCCCAGAATTTTCGTTTCTGCCCTTCACCATACAGCTGACCCCCTCTACCCAACCTACCCCCCAATCTGGTTTTAAACCTTAACCCCACTACCTCTTTTCTTGAGCCTCAACTTGCTCATCTGTGAAATGGGGACACTGACATTCCTCCACCTGTTTGGAGAATCAAATAAGGTACTTTGGTCCTAGTGTGTGATACTTGCTCAGTAAGTGTTAGCTATTGTTATTATTGGGTAAACCTGTTTTTTTTTCCCATTAACTTTAAACTGGGGAAATTATAGCTTTTACCATCTAGGGTAGGGCATTGGGTTGGTAAACGTTTTTTTGTAAAGGGCCAAGGAGTAAATATTTGAGGTTTTGTGGGCCATACCGTCTCAGTTGCAACTGCTTTATCCTGTTGTTTTAAGTAATGTGGGAATGAGCGAGCATGCCCAATGTTCCAGTAAATCTTTACTTAAAAATCAGCCAGGGGGCTGGAGCTGCCTAATCCTCACCCAGGGCATTGTGAAGATTAGTTGCGATCAGGTGGATTATGTTGTGCCCAGCCCAGTGCCTGGCACTCACTCCCGGAAAGAATTCTGACAATTTATGTCTAATTTGAGGTCTAAGTGCCCCTCCTTTCTCCAAGGGAAAGAAAGCACCCAAGAGCGTATTTCAACAGAAGTTGAGCCTCATTCTCTCCCTACCCCAAGTCAAAGCTCAGTGTTCATGCCCACGCCTGGAGCCTTCACTGCCCCCGCCTCTGCCCTCCCCCAAGTGTGCAGGCAACATGCCAGTTCCTGGCGTGTGATTAATTCCCTCTGTCCCACGCTTCACCCCAGGGTGCGTTGCCATTTTCAGCATCTGTCCCATGGAAATCAGGTCGCTCATCTGAACCATTTTGAGTGATGAGGATATTCTAGCTAAGGGGTGGTTAACGATGCATTTTCAGATCCACAGATGCATTTAGCCAGCACCCAGAGGCTGTGTGCTATGGCTGAGGCACGTGGGGGTGTTACAGGGCAGGGAGAGGGACACCCCAGGACCCCCAAACTTGCCCATTCTAAAGAGGTTCTGTCATCCGCCGCATCAATACAAAACATGTAAGACCTTAAGTGGAAACAGACTAATACAATCAGTGTACAATATGAAAGAAACAAAGAATATAGTTTCTAAATCAAGCACCCAAATTTACCCAACCCCTCATGGGTAAAAGTCCACCCAAATGGGATTGGCCCAAAGCAAGGCCCGAAAGCCTGCCCCAAGTCTAAAACACCTTTGGCAGGGACCCATAGAAAAGAGTCAGAAACAACCAGACAAATCTCTGAGGAAAAGAGCAAAATCAAAATCCAGATCCACATTGCCATCGTTAACCTCCCCACGGGTCTCTCCCCCACATCTGTTCAGTCAGGCCAGGCCAGTGCAGCTTCTTCACATGTCTCTCTGCTCCTTGTGCCTCTTCTGGCCTCCATCCTGCTTCCTTCCTTCCTCAGTCTCCTCTTCAGCCAGCTCCTTCTCTCTTCTCCAGCTTCTTATCTCTCCTGCTCAGCTCCACCCTCCCTTGGGTGGGGCAGGGAACCTGGAACACTTGCCCTTTTCTGGGGACCACCCTTGTTACAGGAGGTATAGGGGCATGGGATTGGGAACTCTGGGTTTGAAGTCTGTCTCTGCAGCATTGTGTGCTGTTGGGTGAGCCCTTCCACGCTGAGCCTCAGACCCACCCTCTGTAAACTAGGGATTAAATGAGGGAATACATTCCGAGCCTCCACCCAGCATCACTCAGAACAGCCACCAAACGCCCTTGTGCAAAGGAAGAAAGTGCTGCCTGAGAGGTAAAGGGATTCAGTCCTTGTCGAGCTGATGGTCAACCTCTGGCCCTACCATACCCCACCACTCACAGCTCCCAGGACCCCTGCTGCTTCCAGCTGAGGCTCAGCACCCTCTGAGTGACTGAAGCTTTTGGGAAAAGTGACATCTTTGGCAGGGGGCTTGCAAGGTCATAGTTGTTCATCGCTGTAGTTCCTTAGTGACTTCCCCTTACTTGAAAAGAGGGTTTTTGTAGAAATCATTAAGTTAAAGATCAAAATGAGGCCATTTTAGTGGCTTGGGGGTGGGGTCAGTGGTGGCTGGGGTAGGTGGTGGGTGGGCCCCTAAATCCAGTGGGACCGGGAAGGACCGAGGAAGACACACAGAACCCCATGTGAACAGGCAGCCAGAGGTCGGAGAGCGCCGGGGTCTGGATGAGGCCAGCAGGGATTGTTGCCAAGAGCCAGTCTGCGGTGGTTCCTTCTGGCAGGCCCAAGAACCTGCCCCGCCCTTGACTCCCAGCTGTGAGTGAACTGGGCTGTGGGTTTGGAGCAAAGGCAGCAGGGACAGGTCACAGAGACGCCTTTTGGAGGCTAACTTGGGCTCAGCTCCCCCTCCCATAGCCTTCACCCCCAGGCCTCACAGCCCTCCCTCACTCCCCCAGCCCTCAAAACCCTCACCCCCACCCCTGCCCTCACGGCTATTTTCCCCTTTGTTGAGAACGTACAGCCCTTCCCTGTGGGGGAAAGGTGCCAGGCCTGCGTGAATTCAATCCTCAGCTGCCCAGGCTGTTGGGCCCGCTTCTTAGTCTCCTGTTGCAGAGGAGGAAACCGAGTCACTGAGAAATTAACTAGCTTGGCAGGGCACTGCCGCAGGTGAGGGCCAAAGCTGGGACTGGAACCCAGGCCCCCTGACTATAAGGGTGGGTTCTGGGCCATTTTGCCTCCAAGGGCCATTTGGTCCCCTGAGGAATTGGCCATCAGGCAATTTTGCAGCAGAAGAGAAAAGAACTAACAGGCCGACAGTTTGGTTTCTCTCTCCATGGACGCGAGAAGAAACCAACTCTTTGCAAATGGGTGTGTTATCATTTTCTAGCGTGGCATATGCGAGCTGGCTTTGCACGCTCCGATTTCACACTTTCAGGAAGTTGGATCACCGAAAAATACCAGAAAAAATGTATAATGCTATGAATGAACAAAAGACCTGGAGCTGCCGCAGGTACAAGCCACGAAAGGACTTAGTCCCCTGCTCAGACAGCCACCAACCAGCTTTCACAGCATCTTTTTTGAATGTCCTTTTGTTTTCCGGTTTCCCTTTGATGACGAGATTGCCTTATGGCCAATTAGCATTGCCACTAAAATGCTGCTGGGACACCTTCTAGAACATCCCTGTCTCCACCCCAGATGACCCCAACTCTGTATTATTATCTGTGTCCAGAGTCGGGCCTGTGGAGCTGGGCCTCTCCCTGCTTGGGGCCGCACACACAGAACGACCCCCAGTAACAGGTGTACCTTGTCCCTTCTCCCACCCTCCCTCCTCATGCCAGGCCTCATTGCTTCAATCCCAGGTGCCAATTTGGGCTGGTGTTAGGGGCAATCGGACCCCAGATTTGATTCCAGGGGCTCTGAGATCACCACGTGTCACATCACATGGAAAATGTCCTAAAAGGCTTTGGAAGTCTCAGTCCTACCACAGCTGCTCCGGTCTCTCCTCTTCCTTCTCTTTCCACCACGCACCCCCTTTCCCTCCTGGCATCTCCCCCTTCGCCTCATTTGCAGGGTCTCAGCCTGACCACAGGATCCCCCCAGGACCCTCCATCTTTAGCAGGAGGGAGGCTTCGGTTGGGAACGGTCTCCCAGTAACGTTCTCTTTCCCTCTCTTCCTCCCCGTCTAGGCTCACTGGCTTCCTCCCTCACTCAATGCCAGATTCTGCCCTATCCATGCTGTGCAATCTGGGCGCGCCCTGAAAATCCAAACTGCAGCAGCTGCTGTTCTGAGAAAATCTCTAGCAGGCTTCCGACTGTCAGGCCAACATTTCCTCTCCCAGACTAAGCTCGTGGCCTCTGTCCCTGTTTCTCTCTTAGAAACTGCAAATCTCTCAGAGCGGTTCCTTTCAACATGTCAGTCAGTTATGGGTGTTGTTCTTCCTCCTGATGCCTCAGCAAAATGAGGACTCTTGATGGGCGGAGGGGAGGTAGGAAACTTTGACTTGTGGAACGGACGTGTTGGGGGTAGGTGATTGAGGGGTGTAGCAATGAACCAAAAATCTGATGCCTAGTGAAGAAACTTGGGGTAAGGAAATTCCTGTGGATGGCAGAGCAGTGGTGGAGGGTTTTGAGGGTGGGTGCTGTTTGAGGTTCAAGCAGGCAGGAATTGACTTAGGGAAAACCCACACATCATGCCCCACAATCCCTGGGCAGGTGTGCTGGGCCAGGCGCCAAGTCGAAGGAGGGAGACAGGTAGAGAGAAGGCAGCTTTGTAAGCTCTGATCTAGATGGGAGGAGAATGACAAATGATGTGTGGGTGGGCCTGGTGACAGGAGGCCCGTGGCGTGTAAGTGATGCGCCGCCGTTGGCCCCAGAGTAAAGTCAGAACACCCCTCTTCTCCATCTCCTTCTCTGCCTGACAGAGTCCTTAGACTGCCGCATCCTCTAAATATTTCCGTCATCCGCTCTGGAAATGTAGCCTAAGGAGACTCCTCAGATGCATGTAGAAATTTCGTTTGAAGAAGGCTCTTCACGGGGCTGTTTATAGTGGGGAAATGGAAAACAACCCAAATGTCTGGGGGCTGCTGAAATGATTCATAACGTGGCCACAAATAGAAATCTACACAGCCTTTCCCACTGCTCCTGGGGAAGAACATTCAAGGACGTGCGAAAACACACGTGATAAGTTGTTAATTGAAGAGAGCAGGTACCAAATGCAATTTTATATTGAGAAAACCAGACCTGTGGAATGGTGGGTATATGTGTATGTAATAGTGTGTGTGTGTGTGTGTGTGTGTGTGCACATATATACAGGGGCCATGAGAACATGAGCAGCAGTTCCCTGGGTGGTGGGGTCATGCGTGACTTGACTGTTACTTTTGTGTGTGTCTGAATTTCCCACAACATACTTACATTGCTTCATATTACTCTGACCTCACTTCGTAGTCCTATATGCCTATTAATACTTATTAATAGCACTGCTATAAATCATTGTTTTAAGATTTTCTTCTGCCTAACGTTAACCTGGACTCGAGGTGGAGACAGGCTGAGGTCACGGGGAGCAGAGGTGCAGCTTTGCCCCGGTTCAGCGATCCCACTGGCCACCCCTCCCGTTGTCACCGGGTTCCCGAGTAGAAGTGTTTTCTGGTCTCCCAAGGACAGCGCAGAACCACCCAGTGGGGGTGCAGGCTGAGACCCACGGCCCCCCAGGTGTGTGACGGTCCCTGGGCCAAGGACAGGGCGGTCCCCAGGGAATTCTCGAACCCGGCTGCGGCTTTGGGGTCCTGATGCCTGCGTTTCCTGTGTCCCACCAGGTCAGCTGGACATCATCTCCATGGCAGAGACGACCATGATGCCTGAGGAGATCGAGCTGGAGATGGCCAAAATCCAGCGTCTGCGGGAGGTGCTGGTCCGCCGGGAGTCTGAGCTCAGGTTCATGTGAGTGTCCAGGCAGCGCAGGACGGGCTGTGGGGGGACCTCTGCCTACAGCGCGCCCCATGAGGGCCGGTGGGTCCCTACCAAGGGCCGGGTTGGGCGTGATGCGTTCCAGAGGCCCGTGGTTCCCCCGGGTTAGGATGAGCTGCAGGAAGCTCTGAGACCACTAAGTAGATGTAGAGATCCGGGGTTCACCCACTCCTTGGCAGTCACTACCATCATAAGGGGCGCGGTCACCCCCGCAAACCAGGAGACCCAGGGATGGTGCAGGTGTGGGACCAGGGACGCTGACCTCCGCCTGATCGGGGCAGGAGCGAGCCAACTCCCATAGTTTCGGCAAAAAGATACGAATCATTGAGAGTTCGGTGACAACAAGAGGGTTTGGGGTGACCCAGCTTATAAATAACACGTGCCATCTAGGTGGGAATTGAAAACCGTTCCTCATGCTCTCTTTGATCCCGTAACATAGAAGTGACTTGTGTTAATAGTGTTGTTGTTTGTTAATTCTGGCGGATCGTTATGTCTGACTGTTCTTCTATTTCTTAATATGTAACTGTTAGGACGAACTTACTACTCCCCTCACCCACCAAAGGAAGAGAGACTTAAATTGTGCCAGTGCCTGGCTTTCTCACCTATTTTCTATTTTTATACTTTCAATTTTACTTTTCACCTTCTCAAACAGTGTAGTATTGACATTCCATTTTGAAACTATAACTAAGCTTCTGTTCTTATCTATAGATTGTTTTCAGCCTTAAAAACATATTGCTGGCATTTACCATGCCCTCCTGGTGTTTGAAAAGGAGGGATGATGGGGCTCACAATGGCTGCTGGAACTTTCTAAAGAGCTCTCTGCAGTCCACGACTGCTCAGGAGGGGCCGGAGGTGCTTTTGCCGCTGTGGAAACAGTGACGTCCCTTTGCATTTGCTGTCCTTGGCACTGTGTGTCTCTCTGTGTGTGTGCACACATGTATGTGCAAGCATGCACACACAGATATGCCCATCATTTGCACATGTCTAGCGCATACGACTGTCCGGTGCAAGAAGAGCTAACTGCTAGGCTTTAGCCTCTTGACTTGAGACCGCCCTGAATTTCCCCATCACTCCCTCAAGTCTGACCATCAGTAGACGCTCAAATAAACGAAGTTAGCTAAGGGACACAGGAGGCTGTGTAGTCAGGACATAGAGCAAGGCTAAGTGACATTGGGGGGTGGGGCCAACTTCCCAGCCAAGTCCTGCTCACAGCCACAGACAGGCTGGCCTGCCTCTGGGGGTGCCTGGGGGTGCAGGTGTCTCGTCAAGCTCGGACATGCGCTGTGGCCTCCAGGATGCTGGGAGATTTGCTCAGGGCCAGTCAGACCTGGAGAAACGCCTCGACTATTGCTCTCCCAGGCCAGCAGGCTGCGCGTGGCCATTCTTGAATTCAGCTTCCTGGCTATTTCTCAGAGCCAGGCCTCCTTTCAGCTGTCAAGTTTCTTTTCCTTCTCTTGTCTCCACTTAAGAGAAGAGGGAATTGGAGGTTAAGAAATGGACCCAAGGTCACACTAGCTAGTAAGCAGCCTAGCTGGGATGCATCTGATCCCAGAGTGCTGTAGTCATTGAGTGAAGGAGCGAAGGATGGAGGGAGGAAAAGAGGAAGGGGCGGAGGGAAAAAAGGAAGGAAGAAGGAAGGAGGGAAGAAGGGAGAGAAGCTCTGAATACATCCGCCAAGATAGTCCCTGGTGTCACCAGCGTGGGTCAGGGGTCTTATCTGTCTTCCTCACATCACAGCTGTGTCTTCCCAGCATCTTAAAAAGTAACTGTTACTTAGTAAGTGAATATTAATATTTGTTGAATGATTCTTTCACATGCCATCCTTGCCCAACAATGTCCCTTCTCTCTCTCTCTCTCTCTCTCTCTCTCTCTCTCTCTCTCTCTCTCTCTCACACACACACACACACACACACACACACACACGGGCACGCGCACGCGTGTCCCCTGGCGTAGGTGAGAGGGCAGCGAGATTTTAGAGGTGCTTGGCTTTTGCGTCCTGAGGGAGGAGGGAGGAGGCCCTGGGACAGAGCTGAGGGGGCCCTGGCTGGCAGCCCCATTGCTTGCAGCTGTGATGATCGGAGATGATCAGGACGAGATTTGTTTCGTCACACCTTTTCTGAAGTCATCAAATTAATACCACCAGCTCCCACAAGACTGTGAGTCAGGAAGTATTTGATGGTTGAGGGGCTCTGCCCACCTCATAGTCTCCTGCCATGTGAATGGGCCTATGGCGGCAGCCCCAATCCCCCAGCATTTGATATTGTTCTTTCCTGAGTTGCCCTTTTCTTGTCTTCTCATATGCCCTTCCCGCTGGGACTCGCAGCTTCTGTGGTTCTCCCCTCCTCTTGCCGGAATGGTGAGGAGGTAGAAGGGAGCACTCACCCCTTTCCAGGGATGAACTCAGGAGACGCGGACTAGAGGGTCATCCTGGCTTCCCCACGTCCTTGGTCTTTGACCTTGGGCACCCGACAGGTACACGAGAACTGATGTATTGCATGCACACAGTCAGTCACTTATCAGACTTATCGAACTTCACGAGAACCCCAAGAAGGGTGAGTTCTATTCCTTCTATTTTACGGATGCAGAAACTGAAATTAAAGAAGTGAAAAAACTCTTCAAGGTTACCAGCTAGTGAGGCACAACTGGGATTTGAATTCAGTGTGTCCATCCTGGAGATGGTGCCCTTACCCCAAAGCTAGTCTGTTATCTTTATTCCTAGCACAGGGATACCCCCTTTTTTGTGCCCAGCCTTTAGGAGGCAACGACAAGCTCCCACTTGGCTCAGAGTCTTGCATTGCGGTTTTCTTGCTCCGCCATCTTGAGCTGAGTGTGGTGCCCATGGAAAGGCTTCTGCTTGGTCGTCTCTGCACCCTTCTGCTGGAGACCTGTGATTTACTTGAGCCTGAAAGAATGAGTTCCACTTAGATAGTCAAGGCTTGCAGAGCCTTCTGGGAATGCACTCGGTCGGATCAGGAGTAATCCCCTGAATACTTACTGACACTGAATAAGATCTTCAAGGTCAGAAGAACCATGAGTGACCTTCCAGTGGCCACGCATCCTGGCTCCATGTACCCGGTGCCTCTTGGCCTGCTGCCTTCCCTTAGCTTGTCCTCTGATTTCCAAGTTGCTGAATGGCATTTGGAGACCTCCCTCTCAACGCCTGGCGATTTTATGAAC
Source organism: Scalopus aquaticus (assembly GCA_004024925.1). Lineage (NCBI taxonomy): Eukaryota > Metazoa > Chordata > Mammalia > Eulipotyphla > Talpidae > Scalopus > Scalopus aquaticus. Next base: position 119,239 of record PVIJ01000717.1, on the reverse strand, counting down.
TTCATTAGAAGGAGACAGTAAATCCCTCAATATCATGAAGCTGCCTCTGGCGTAGGGGACATGCTTCTGTGGGCTAAACCTGCAACCTCCTCTGTTCCACCCTTGACCCTCTGAGCCACCCACTTCCTTGTCCTGTCCCACGGTCGGGCTCATTTTCTCACCCTTCACTCCAGCACTGAGTCACACCATTAGCTTCTCCCCTCTCCTGGTGCCGCCCCTGCTTCTCCCCTCTCCTGGTGCCGCCCCTGCTGGCCCACCTCAGCTCAGCATGCTCTGAACAGTCCCAGTCCTGCTGTTTATCTGGGTTGCAGATAATTAAGTATCTCCTGTCTCTGAGTGGGGGCGGAGGTGGTTATCTTCTTTTACACCCGCTTGCTGGTTTGCCATAAAAGGCCTGGTGTGTCCTGCCTCTCAGCTTGAGCTGGGCAGCGGTGGCTTCTAATCAGCCGAGTCTGAACTGCAGCAGGCCGTGAGGGGCGGGCCAGCAAAGATTTCAGAAGCCTAGCCCTTGAATTCTAGCATTTCCACAGTCTGGGCTTGGGCCCCACATCTTCATTTGATTATGCACCGAGTATGGGGAAGAGGTCAGGCCCTGGAACCATAGGCGGGCGGCGGAAAGGGAGCACATTGTACACTGCAGCTTTGCAGGGGCTGGGTACTCTGGGCAGTGTTCTAAGTGTTTTTACGTGCGTTGATCTTTTATTCCTCACTACAACCACAGGCAGATCGTGCCTCCTTCCCCCATTTTACAGCTGAGAAAACTGAGGCACAGAGGAGATCAAGAACTTGCCCAGGGTTGCACAGTGCATTAAATAGCCAACAATGATAGAACCCAGGCATTCTGGGTCCAGAGTCCGTGATCTCAACCACCATGCTAGGTGGTCTCTCAGCTGGTTTTGAACCCTAGTTCTACTTCTTATAACTCTGTGGCCTGGAGCAAAACTTTTGCCCTGTTCTAACCTCAGTTTCCCTATCTGTACAATGGGGTGTTGAGGCTTCCCTGGTATCTTTGTACCTGAAACAAGGCGGAACAGAGAGGATGCATCTGAAGGTGGGTCTCTTCCTAGGTAGTGAGCAGCAAATCAAAATTCTCTTCCGTCCTTTAACTGATGACTCTGTGCTGGAGGGACAACAGGGGCTCGGGGTTGCTTAGTCAGTCTCCAGAAAACACCCAGAAAACTCTCCTCCCTGAGAGCGGGGAGGAGACTCTCACCCATCAAGTCCAACGCTACCCTGGGGCTTCAACCTGATGATTATTGTTATTTTAAAAATGTATACACCTGCATTTTCCTTTTCCCTTTAATGAGCTGGTAATTCTGAAACCTGTTAGAAAAAGCTTCCAGCCAAGGGCAAAATGAAGCATGTGTTTATGTAACTTGACACATCTCAGCCACATTCAAGAATTCTGCGTCATTTCTGGTACACTTGGGGGTTTTAAATAGCATCTTCCAAGAACAGGCCACTGGTGCCACAGCCACTGTACCTATCAGGTCGGTAGAGGTGTCTTTAATTGCAGAAGCTCTGAAAAGCAATTTGTCTTGGACAAAATATCAAGAATTTGAGGAGCTGGGGAAGGAAGGAGACCTTGAAGGAAGTAGAAAGAGACTAGAGAGAGGAGAGAGAATGGTCCAGTTTACATCTCTCCATGAAGGAACCCTCCTGAATCTCTAAGTATCCTGGGAGTTCGGGGTGAAGGTGGGAATCTGGGAGATGGAGACAAAAATAATACCCTCCACTGAACAAGCTGCTTCAAGTTGCCTTTTGCAATCAGACAGTCGTACCATAAATGTGCGGCTGATTGAACAACAAGGATTAGAATGGTGGGGACCCACCCATATGAGGATTTTTCTTGTAAATGCATGATGTAAACTAAGTATGGGGAAGCACCACGCCATCCAGTATGATAAATATGTTTTCTTTTTCTGATGATTTCCTTAATAATACTGTTTTGTTTTTAGCATACTGCAGTGTATCAATGCAAGTATTAATGCATATAATAAATAAAATGTGCATTATTGGCTATAATAACAATGTGTATGTTATTGTTTAGGTTTCCAGTCGGTCACTGGTTAAATTTTGGGGGAATCGAAAGTTACACGTGAATTTTCAAATGTGTGGGGCTTGGATCTCCTCCAAATCACCTGGGCTCTGCTGAGCTGGGTGGGAGATAACTATATGAAGCTCTTGTGATGGTTAATTTTATGTGTCATCTTGACTGGGCTGTGGGTGTTTCTGGATGAGATTCACATTTGAATCAGTGGACTGAGTAGAGCAGATTGCCCTCCCTAATGTGGGTGGGCCTCACCCAATCAGTTGAAGGCCTGAATAGAACAAAGATACCGAGTAAGCGAGAACTTTGCGAGCCTGAGCATATGAACTCCAACATAGAGATTTTTCTGCTTTTGCATTTGAACTGAAAAATCAGCTCCTCTTGGGTGCTGATCTCTGGCTTTTGAACTGAAACATATGTCATGGAATTTCCTGTCTCCAGCTGGGTAACTGTAGATCTTGGGATTTTTTAGTCTCCCTAATCTTGTGAGCCAATTCTTTATCAGTCTCTTTATATGTATGTATCCTGTTGGTTCTGTTTCTCTGAAGAACCTTGGCTAGCAGCCCATTATTCTCAGACCCCTTCTAATTTGCCATCTCCCCAAAGTGTCCTTCCAAAATTGAGTCAACTTCATTTCTTAAAATCGTTTCCATTGTCCACTTTTCTCTGTCTCTGTGGTCGCCCCCCCTAGGCCACACTGCCATTTCTGTGTGAACATCAGAAACCCCCAGCCTTCCACCATGCTGCTGTTCAGGCTGGGGACACTGCAGTCAGAGAGACCAAAAGCAAACCAGACCATAGCTCCCAGCTTTAGACACTCTGCAGAACTTGTCAGTGCGATAAAGCCGATGATGGCCTGCAGGCTGTCCCCACCTCTTCTCGCTTGGCTTCTCCTTCATCTGTTCTCTACCCCACCCTCCTCCTCCAGCTCCCATTCAGCCCCAGGGGGCCTTCATGCCCCTGCTGTTTCCTCTGCCCTATCCCCTCCGCCCACACCTTCTTTGCCTGGTTCCCTCTCCCTCTCCCCCAGGGCTCGGATGCAGGGTCACTTCTGGAAGCATCTCCCCAGCATTTCTTGGTCTGTGTCTGGTCCTCCGGTGGTAACTGTGCTCTCTCCTTAGAAGCCCTTTCCTCCCCCCCACAGACCTCTGTTCAGTGTGTGTGTTCATTGTCTGTCTCTCTGTTGAACTTGGCCTTGATGATGTGAGGCTGAGCTGATGTCACTCCCAGTGATGTTGGCTGCACCCAACACATGGCCCGTCTCAGCGTGGTGGTCAGGGAATATTTACTAATGAATGAGCAGGCTTTTATCTTTCCGCTTTCCCCAGTGCCCAATCCATGGCACGGGCTCCCTGGCACTGATGTCTGGGTGTGGCCCTCTCGTGATTAAGGTTAGACTCTGGGTCTGGCCCATGGGACAGACAGAGCCTGTCTTCCAGAACCAGCCCCAGGGATGCGACAAGGGGGGCAGCCTCTTCTCACATCTCTCCTCCAGGGCAGAGTCTGGACCAATCAGAGTCTCACTCTGGGACACAAGAGGCTGGGCGGCTTAAGTGAAAGGGGATTGGCCAACCAAAGGACCTGGGTCAGCAGAGAAAGCCTACTTTGGGGGGATGCAGGGGGACAGCACGGCTTCCTTGAGAGTAGCAACACAGACTGTGCTTCCTGCATTTGGAGCATGAACCTGGCCGCCCATTCCCCGCCCAGTCCCCAGCAGCAACTTCCCTCCTGGGGGTCTACTTCCAAACCCTGGGGAAATGCCCGCCCTTGAGTTGCCAGCTGTGCTGTGGTGAACCCACAATCTCTTCCTCCCGCAGGTCTCACTCATGGGCCGGGTTACCTGCTTCCTGGACTCCCATCCACGTGGTTATAAAATTCTGATGCCTTACCTGTTTCCATAACAACAAAACAAAGCCCCAAACTACTTCCACAGGTTATTTGAGGCATTGTTGGACTAAGGATCACAGCAAATAATTAAAAAGGCCACATTGACATTCCTGGTTAACAAAGTCCTTTTTGGACTTCGGATCCCAGTGGCCCCTTTCTCCTGGCCTCCTCCTCCCACACGCAGCGCAGTCTGGCCACAGTGCTGTCCTTTATCTCAACCCCTCCAAGCAGGACAGACTGCTCTCCCTGTCTCATGCTTTCACCCTCTCCCAGGAAGCCACAGCACCAAGGATGCCTGGGCTCCTTGGAACACTGCCCTAGGTGTTTGCCAGGATATGGTTCTGAGCAAAACCCTCCTCCCCAAGGCCAATTTGGGTTCCAGGTAATTTGATTAAGGTAACAGCATAACCCCCCCCCCCCCATTTCCTTATTTACACCTTTACGAAACTGTCTTTTATCACGTGACCTTGAGCAGACTCCTAGTCCTTCCCATCTGTTCTAGAGTGTTCTTTTGAAAATGTAGCTATGCTGAAAGCTCCGTGTCCCAGAAAGCATTTCCATGCCTGTTTCCAGGTTAAAGGTGTGCAAAAGCTGAGCTCGGGGGAGGCGCAGGAGGCAGAAGGGAAGCAGGCCGCGGGGCTGCAGGTGGAGGTGATCGGACAGAGGGACATGGAGGTCTAACTCCTGTTCACTGTCCGCTGCTTCCCACCCAGCTTGTCTTCCTGACTGCCCGCCCTGCTGACCAACAGCGGCCCTGTGTCCCTTCTTCACACTGGGCAGACAAGGCAACAGCCCCCGGACCCCTGTGCCTGCGCCCCTGGCAGCCCCATCTTGCCAGCTGCTGGCACCTGACTTCTCACACGACCAGGCCGGGACCCCTCTGGTCTTCACCTCCCCAACCCAGGCCACCTCTCCCACCCAGACCACCGGCTTCCCAGCCACTCCTAAGGTCTGATTCCCATGATGCATCCCTCTCCTCCTAACCCTCAGTGCTTCTGCTCCCCTGGCTGAGCCCTGACTTATATACACCGAGAACCTTTACTGAAGCTGCCAGCAGCTGGAGGGAGGGAGACAAATCCATCTTGCACTAGGCTGGCAATCCCCAAGCACTCCCCCGACCCCCACCGCTGGTTCCCAGCCTGGATTGCATGCGGAGACCCCCCAGAGTGTTTTAGCAAAATGCTGATGCCTGCGTCTCACTCTCAGAGCCTGATTGAATGTTCCAGGGTGCAGCTCAGCAGTGGGAGTTTATTTTTTAAAGATTTGTTTATTTATGCATACAAGAGCTGGGGTATAGGCTAGAGGTGGGGGGGGGAGGGCGGGTAAGAGGATTGACCAGAGACAAGGGGGAGCAGAATAGGTGGATCTACTGAAATACACTGCTGAGGGGAGCAGCGGGGAGACAGGAGAGGTCTGCTGTGCCATGTGGGGAGCTCCCTGGCTGGGGATTGAACTCATGCTGCAGTGGCTGGCTATGGGAGTTTTAAAAGAAGTTGAGGTTATCCCCTTGCCCCCAAACTATTTCTCCCTCTGCACAAATATCCCTTCCCCTCTTCCCTGAGTAAAGGAGAACTCTGGGGTCGGTGAGGTGCATACAGATGACACATCTCCTCGCTTTGCTTCCACAATTTTTTCTTGATGAGAATTGGCATCCGACAGAAGGCAGACAGTCTGCCAGCTTAACGAGACCCGCTCCCGGAGAGCGCAAGTTCCCAATCTCTACAGCAGCTCCGAGTCGTGATTGGAATTGGGATGCTGTTTGTGGTCTCCTGTGGTGTGTGAGAATCCTGATGCCATCTGTTGTCTTCATCCTCACATCCACCGCCAGCATCTACAGGCTCAGCCTTTCGTTGTACGGGCTGCTGCGTGCATCAAGAAGATGACAGCACGCTTCCTGAAAGCTCAGAACCCAGTGCGGAATGTATAACCATTCAGGAACGATTTTCCCTTCACTCCGCTCCCCACTCGTCTTTGACCGCTGACAACCAACATGTGGTCTCTTTTTCTTCTTTAAAATAAGTGAGGTGGGCAACCAAGAGTTGGAAGACATGGACGTTTTGAGCTTCACTGAACAGCAGAGGGAGTTTGGGAATTGTGTCTGGCGAGAAAGGTAGATGGAATTCTGGAGCCGGTTGGCGACAGAAATTTAATCCCCAACTCCAGCACTGACTGTGTGACCTGCTGGCCTCAGTTTCCTCCGCTGTAAAACTGGTGCCGTAACAGTTCTCACCTCCCAGAGCTGGAGTGATGGAAATGAAATCCGGCCCCAACAGACTAGCCCGGAGCCCAGCCCCTTTCCCCTACCCCTAGAGCCCCACCCTTTAATCCCACACTTGGCTCTGGAGCAGGAGATTGCACGGCTTTTAGGGACTCTGTGCCAGGCGCCAGGGACAGGCACCAAAGACATAGACATTTTTATTACATCAAACTTGCTTTTTTGAAAAGCAGAGATGAGACATGAGAAAATGTGATCTTGGTACCTAGCATGTAGTAATTGCTCAATAAATGCCAGATGGCAGCATGAGAAATTGCCAGATCTGAAGCTGGCGCTGAAAAAATGTCAGTGGAATGTATTCCCGAGGTGGCAGTGAGTCTTTATTATGCTTTTAAAATAAAAATTAACTAAAAACTGGAAAAAGGGGAAGCACAGCTTTTCCATGTCACGTGAGGACATTGTATTGTTTAACTATTATTTCATTATCTGGCAGCGTATTGGGCCTTGTCATTTACAATTTGATTGGAGTGCTGACACTATGCGTCACATGTTGATGTGCGGATTCATCCCGGGGGAAAGCTAACCCTGAAGGTTGGCTTTATTGTCCTGGACGCTGTTTGCCAGGCCATTGAACCTTGGCCTCTCCCCCTAAGACTGCTCCTTACAGGTGTCTATGGGTCTAGCTCCTTAAATGCCCCAGGAAGGGGCTCTACCATCTTAACCAGTTCCCTTATCCAAGGGTTAAATACATTCTTGTTCTTTCTCTGGATGAGTCGTGCTTTGCATTTTGAAACTACACTTCAGCATGGCCATAAAAATCCAGGACCTGGACCTCACTGTCCAGCAGAGCACATCTGCTGCTTGTGAACACAGACCTGGCCTCACAGGTGCAGAACAAACAGGAGGCTGGTTGAAAGGTCAATTCCCCTGTCATCAAGGTGAGTGTCCCCCTGGGGTCAGGTGGGTCTGACGGCAGGTGTGGGCGGCGATCGATCTCGCCGGCCCGTGCTCCGGGCAAGATGCTTAGGGCTTAGGTAGCGGCCAGACTCAGTGGAGAGTGCGGGCTCTGTGGCCTGGCCCCTGGAAATGGGGTTTTCTTGAGCTGGGGGCTTCCAGATTGTGTTTTGTTAACAAGAATTCAAGTATGAGTCAGAACTTCATCTGCCAGTGAAAGCAAGGCTTTTATTCGAGGTCCTCAGGGAATGGCCACTGGGAAAAGCCACAAAGTGCCCCAGGTGGGAGAAAAATAAAAGCTGTGTGATCTATAGAACTGCCTCTTACGGATCAACTAATACGATTATTTAAAGGGGGAAAGAAAAACATGCAAAGGGAAAGTACGCCTGCCACTAACGCAGTGAGCGTGTCCTCTTTGAAGCTGACATCGACGGCCTGTGGCGTTCTTTGCAGGGCCCTGGTGCCGTCCCTCCAACCCCCTGATTCTCGGTGTCGGGAGCTGGCTGGCTGAGGGCGATGTACGTGGTTGTAAATTCGAGCCCCAAGCAGCCGAGCACAGTGGACGTGCGCAAGTTCTGTGCTCGGGCTGCCTCTGCCTCCTTTTGGATGTTCCCTTTATCCTTTTTAATTTCATGCTTTCTCAGTCACCTCCAGAGTTGCTAAGACTTTTTTCCTTTAGTCCTTAGAGGCTCAGGTCAAAGAAATGACAGGTTTGCTATTGCTGTGTCGCCAGTAAGCTGGGAACAGGGAGGGACAGGGACTCTGTCTTGGGGCTGCCTTTGTAGGAGCAGTTCTGGGTTTTCCCTGAAACTGGGTGACAGAGATCAATGAAAACAACTCGGTTTTCTAGCAAGTTGTAAACTGTGCTGGATACAAAACAGGGAAATGTCTATTACTCATCTCAAAAACATTTTCAAAACTTGGAGGTGGTTTTAAAGGCTAGTGGAAATGATGGGATGGGGCTAAAGCCATTCCCCTAGAAATCTTGGAACTGCCACTGGTTGAAGGTATTTTATTTTTTAAAGATTTATTTACGTATGCATATAAGCTGGGGTGCAGGCCAGAGGTGTGGGGCGGTGAGAGGGTTCACCAGAGACAGAGTGGGGAGCAGAACAGGCAGATCGACCGAAGTACACTGCTGAGGGGAGCAGCGGGTGAGACAGGAGAGGTCTGCTGCGCCATGTGGGAAGCTCCCTGGCTGGGGATCAAACTTGCACTGCAGCTGTCCACAGTGCTGCGCTTAATGGGTTGCGCCACCAGGGAGGCTCTGGTTGAAGGTATTTTAACACTTTGTGGTCCGCTCACGTATTAGTACGTCTTTTTGTCACCAGTATCAGGTGGCCGCTCATATATTAATACGTGTTCATCTAGTCTCCGGTTTTTCACGCCACGGTGGATTGATTTGGAACTATTAGGAGCTATTTCTTTGATCTATTTCAATCTAGAAGCTTTAATCTGTATGCATTTAAAATTTCATTAAAATATCCAGTAGTTCAGGAGTTGTGTGTGTTTTATTGAATGCTTATACCATTCATACGGTGGCACAGAAAATGGCCGGCCCCCAAGGGCTGGTACATTTAAAGGGCACCGGCACACGAAGTGTTAAAGGGCTCCTGCCTACACAGCTGGGGCAGAAGGTGGGCTCCCGAGGAGAAGGGGACTGCCTGGCCCTACGGGGTGGCCTTCCCAGCTGGTGCACCGTGGCGGCACTGTCGGGGCGCAGGAGTCACTGTCATCTTTTGGATCTTGTCTTCACTCCTTGCCAGCTGTGTGATCTTGGACAACTTACTTAGCCTCGCTGAGCCTCCTAGAAGTTGAGAGTGATGACAGCAGCTCTGTCGGTTGCGAGGATGAAAGGAGGTGGTGCTGGGCCTATCTCTAACCCCTGGGGTTGGTGCTGAAATGAATGTTGGCTTTTGTTAGTATCAGCATGAGAGAGAGGTGGGAGGGAAGGTTGGAAAAGAGACTGCACTGGCTGGAACTCAGCAGGTACTGGAGAGGAAGCCCAAATGCTGAGAGACCTCAGAACCCAAAGGGTATTGATAGCCGAGTGAAATCAGGCTCACTTGAGTTATGGACACTTAATTGGATTCCTCTGGGGGTGACTCACTGCCTTTGATAGATGCTCTTGCCCTCCCAGAGTCTCTATCATGGGATCTGAAAATTTTCCACTGGCATCTGCAGTCTTGAAACTTTGTTTCAATAAAAATCCAGGGTGGTGTGTGCCCCCGTCTTACCACCTGCCAAGCTGCCTTCAGCACAGGTGATGTGCTAGAATCATAGCGGAAGAGGGAAACCCCTTAGAGGTTGCACTGTCTACTTAGGGTGAAGCCTAAATGTCTATGGGGCTTTCATTGGGATGAGCTGTGGTATGACAGAAGGGTGTAGCACCATGGAGGAAGAGGACCTGATCTGGTGTGGAAGCATCTGGAAGGCTCCAGAAGATGATGCTGTGACTGGCTTGAGGGTCCCGTAGGAATTTGTCTGAAACGAATGTGGTCTGAGCAAGGAAGAAGGTGGGGGTTGAAGGAAGAAGGTCGGAGTCACCTAGGGATGCAGGTGGGCTGCTAGTGTGGGAACTCTTGGCTGGATGTGGTCCTTCAACATGGGGGCATGGAGAGACCGCCACTGTGGCTACAGGGACCCGAGACTGGCCGTGTTCACCTCCCAGAGAAGGAGTGGTGGCCCTTTAAAACAAAACCCGGAAAATATTTTTAAATTATTCAGATAGTAGATGCATATTATGAAAACAAAAAAGTTAAAATACAGAGAAGAAAAGTTGCCTTCAAAATAATCATTGTTACCTTTTGAAAGCAATCTTCCTTTATTCTATGCGTGTGAACTTTGCAAAACTGGGTATTTCTTAACTAGTTTTTCTATGGTTTAATCTCTTATATCAGTAACATCTCTTCTGAGCATCATTTTTCATGCCTGTGTAGAATTCCATTAAGCATCTGCACCATAATTTCTTTAAGCAGCCCTCTGTCATTGCTGGACATTTAAGTTGCTTGCTGCTTTTCTGCTAATGCAAATAAGATTATATCACACATCATCATAGCTAGATATTAATAGTCCCCTTAATTGTGTCCATAAAAGTCTAAAAATCGAACCACTAGGCTAAAGAGTTCAATGTTCTAATGCTCTTGGCGTATGTTTCCAAATCCCCAGTTTTTAATTCTTGTCCAACCACTGGCCATATCTGATACATCTCCCTGGGCCCTTCTTGCTGTCTCCCCAAGTCCCCACCTCCCTGGGGCCTTGTCAACAGAGAGCTCTCCAGTGGGAATGGACTGGGCTGAGGTGAGACGCCACCCCATCATTCTAACTAGCGCAGCTGCGGAAGGCTTCCCTCCATCCCAGCACAGACACACAGGAAAGGGCGCAGACCTCACGTGTTCAGCCTGGTGAGCTTTTTGTGTCAGTCATTTTCTTTGAGTCAAAAACGACACCATCTAAAAACCCCCAGGAGGAGAGGAGAGGACGTCGTGATTGAGGGAGGTGACATTTTTTGGGGAACAGAGTGTCACATCCAGGAATGAGGTTCTGGTGACACCCTGGGAGGACGTAGCTGGCACACAGACCACACGTGGCCCACAGTGGGTCGACAGGCGGCTGGGCCTGCCACCAGGGGTCCCTGCGGTGTCAGCTGCATAGATGGGTCACCTCATCCCTTGGTCCCAGCATGATGCTGAGAAGTGGCCGGGCCAGGCCTCCCTGGAGATTTCTCCACACTCCTTTCCCAGGGGCCTCATTTAAGCTCTTGAATCCAGCAAATGCTGAGCCAATGCATCATTCATCATCACGGCACCGTCTGGCTTGAGGAAATTGAAATAGCGGAGGAAAATGAGACTCATCCTTTGACGCAGGGATGTTGGCTGAGGTTCTCGGGATCATGTAGCCGACAGCCTCACCTCGCTCCCCAGGGCAGGGGTGGGCGGAAGTAGGCTTTCCTGCACCCACCTCCTGTGCCCGAGCCCCGGGCTGCCTGTCCCACACCACCTCATGCATCCTCACCTCCTCCACGCTGAGGCAGAGACCGGAGATGAGTAGTGGGGTTGCTGACACAGGGCTCCTAAAGCACTCGGAATTTCCCGACTGATGGGGTCCCAGTTGATCTATTGTTGATCTGTTGATCTTTTGTTCTATTCCGGTCTTTGGCCCTGGCTCCCTGGTTCTAAGACCCCGGGAATGTCCTGTGGACGTGTCTTCCGTATCAGATGAGATGGGTGTCCCATGGCTGAGACCCTGGGCAGCCACACGGGGAGTAGAAAGACCAAGCGCAGTTTGAAGCTTGGAACTTTCACCTCCTTCCTCCCCCACTTCCAGGTTGGTGGCATGGAAACCCTTCCCCCAATCGTGCCCTGTGAACTTCTTCATCTGAATCCTTAGTAACATCCTTTATTACGAACTAGTAAAAGTTTCCTTGAGTTTTCGAGCAGTCCTAGCAAATTAAGAAACCTGAGGAAGGGGTCATAGGAACCCCCGATTGCTCGAAAGTGTAGGTGGCCCAGACTTGCAGCTGGCCCCTGCAGTGGGGAGCAGTCCTCTGGGGCTCAGCCCTTAGCCTGTGGTGTCTGCACTAACTCTGGGCAGCAAGTATGAGAACTGACTTAAATTGTTGGATGCCCACTTGGTGTGTCCGCCAAGAACTGGAGAAGCCCAGAGTGTCTGGAGAAAGTTTTTCTTTTCATCAGAGAGGAGGTTTGCCGTGGGGCCTGGACTCAGTTCCAGCCTGGGCATGCCAGGCCAGCACACCCTCTCTTAGACCAGCCTTACCTCGTCCCATTCACGCCCACAAGCCCACCGCACCCACAACTTATAACAGAAGGAGCCAAGTAAATATCACTTTGAAAAGTCAACCTTTCCGCTGGTAACTGCTTCCGCGTCACATGCTGGTCTCTGATGGGCTCCATTAGGCCCCAGACCATGTCATTTTCAAAGACATGTGTAAAGCAGCACACTATTATCCTGACAGAGACACATCACGCCCCCAGCTGGTAAAATGACCAATTTCCCCCTTCGCCCCATCATGGGGAAACTGGGATGCAGCCTGACTCGGCTGGGCTGGCTCTTTTCCTTCCGGCATTAATCAGCTTCTCGGAGGTGACATCTCTCTCCGGAATGGGCTGGCAGCAGCCAAGGCTGATTTCCAGGCTTCAGATTAATCATGCGGAGAACTGGGTTAATGTGACTTCTGCAAAGTTCCAGCCAAGCTTCAAAAGTGCTTGGCATGAAATATCGAAGTGTTTCTTGAACAACATGATTTAATGGCATCGGAGCGTCATCATGAGGTGGCGCCAGCAATCAGCATGGCAGGTTGTGTATGGTTTGATCCTGTTTTATTCCACAGGCACAGAGCCGCACGCAGGTGTCAGTGAGGATGTCTCCAGATGCAAGTAGAGAACATCTGACTAGCAGTGTCGGACATCGAGGGGGACCGGCCATCCCGGTTCGCCCGGAACGCAGAGGTTTTCTAGGACACAGGACTTCAGGGCCCACTGGCAGCACCCCAGGCAAACTTGGACACTGCTTTAATTATAGAGAGAATTTCAGATGCAGACCAGATGCAGGGGGTCCTCAGGTCTCTGTCTCTCTCACACACACACACACACACACACACACACACGTGCAGTCTCCCAGCAGACCAGATGCAGGTGGTCCTCAGGTCTCTCTCTCTCACACACACACACACACACACACACACACACACACACCCCGTGCAGTCTCCCAGCAGACCAGATGCAGGTGGTCCTCAGGTCTCACACACACACACACACACAGCCACACCCATGCAGTCTCCCAGCAGTGACTGCAGGGGCCTCAGGACTGTGAGGGGGTCACGCCCAAGACAATGATCTTGCGCCCAAGCAGGCTTCCTGTTACATCTCCTCGGCCCCAAGTGGACCTCGCAGTGATGTCTGGCTGCAGGGAGCTCAGGAAGGTGTGCGCGGCCAAGGCAAATATGGCTGCTGTGACTGGTGCTGTGGATTAAATGCCTCCCCGCCAGATTCTGAAGTTGAAGCTCTCACTCATCTCCCATGTGATGGCATTGAAAGGTGGGTCCTCTGGGTGGGGGAGGGCTCACGCATGGCCTGAGTCCTTGCGAAAGAGATGGTGTCTCCACCATGTGGCGATCCAGCCAGCGCCTTCTTGCGGCCGTCTGTGAACCAGAGGAAGTTCCTCTCCAGGCCCCAGGCGGCCGGCACCTTTACCTTCCAGCTCCTCAGAGCCCAGAGACCAGTGTTGTCTGCGTTTCCCCATCTGCAGAATTTTCTTGCTGCAGGAGCCAGAATGGAGCTGAGATAACGGACTTCCTGGGGGCGGGACGTGCCTCCTGAACAATCCGGGTTCTGGGAGCACCGGGAGGGCCAGGTCAGGCTGCTTGGCTCGCGAGCAGCCCTGTTGGCTGAAACTCACGTAGCCACAGGGAGGGGAGATGCCACGGTGGAGAGCGGAGCTGGGGCTGAACCCCAAGTTCCACTTACAGGCTGGGCCTGCACACGTGCCAGCACTGCTTCCTCTGCGACACCCAGGTAAACTGCTTGGTCTAGGACGGCTGGGAAACTCGGAGGACAGTGCCTGCCACGTAGTAACGGCTCAATAAATGTTGACTTCCGTGGGTTTTTTTGAACATCCCTCCATCTCCCAGGGAACAAAAACCTCCTGACTTTTAGTGGGGTCGCGGGGGAGCTTGGGGTCGGGCGCAAACTCCTTTCCGGGGGGATGTTCAGAGACCCCGCAGGCTTTGGCACTGCCAGCTGGGTTTCCAAGCAGAATTGTTTGGGAACTGAGGCCTCCTTTGGGCGGGGTGTGGACGAGGCAGCGAGCAGAGGGGAGCTGGCAGCAAGAGAGAAACGCCGGGGGAGCAACCGCGCTTTCTGAGCTTCTGCAGCTTTCCTGGAGGGTGTCAGAAGCACCCCACCTAGCTGAGCGCCCCTCAGAGGGGTGCCCTGCTCGCCTCGCCCGGTCACGTGGCAGAGAAGGCGTGGTGCGCGCGATCGCCGGGGCGCTCGTGGTCCAGGCTCGCTACTCGCGACTCACGGTCATGCGCCATTTCAGGTTCCTCCTTCCTACTTTCGCATCTTCCAAAATTTCCACAGTGACAGGGTCCTCTTCTACAATCATTTAGGAATGTTGTTTTAGAACTTTGATAGAGAGGAATACAATCAATTGAAATTTTATTTTAAGGTTGAACTTGTTCACATCATTTTCTTTTTCCCTCTTGCTCCCTGCTTCTTTCTAACAGTTACTAACATTCTACTCATGGAATATTAACACACGCCATTTCCTGAGCGTCCCAGACGGTCGCTCAGGGCTTGGCACCCCGGGAAAGTGGGGCTGTTTCCGCAGACACGGTAAAGACGCAGAAAGTGAGTCTCTGGAAGTTTAGCCACTGGCACGTGGACCCTCTGAATAGAGCTGTTTGGAGTCCAAATTCCTGCTTCTAACCACTATCTGTCTCTCTCTTTTATATCTTTTGCCATGTTGTTCTTCGAAGATGGTCACTGACATGCCTCTGTCAATTATGTGGTTTTAACCCAAGATTTCTCAACTTCAGCATGAGGGACGCTGCAGGCTGCACGGTTCCCTGTTGAGAGAAGTTGTCCTGAGCACTGCAGGAAGCTTAGTAGCATCCCTGGCCTCTCCCCACCAGATGCTAGTAACAAACCTCCCAAAACACACACGCACACGCACACGCACACAGTTACAGCAACCAAATACATCCCCAGGCATTACCAAACATCCCCAGGGACCATCATCACGCTCACCGAGACCCACCGAGGTAGCCTGGCCTCTGGGCTGTTGGGAAGAGGATTCTGGAGCCCCTCCAGTAGAATGATGCCCCACAGGAGCCCACGGGAACATTGTGCCCTTCTGGCACGTCCCCCAGGCTCATTGGAGGCAGCTGCCACCTGCTAGGACGTTCCAGGGCAGGGCTGGAAACGCGTCGGGCATGCTCTGCAGCAGGAGGTCCCTGCTGCTTGTCCTGAAGGCCGGGTGCTAGGATCAGGGTGGGTAATGTGGGCTGTTTCTGACCAGCCAAGGTGGGGGGTATGCTAATGAAGGGGGGCCCCAGATCAGGGTCTTGATGAAGTTGCTGTGGAAGATGAAAGATCAGTGACTCAGATGAGTGTCCTGTCCCCACCAGCTGAGTGGACAAATCAAGTCCTTTGAGAATATCTCTGCTGTCTCTGTCTCTCCCTGGGGTGTTTTTCAGGAGTGAATAGGAGGGTGTGTCCAAACAGCCTATTCCATCCCCAACACCCCCTGCTTCATTCACTCCACTTCGCGGAGCCTGACGGGCTGTTCTGTGTTTACTTTCTGTCTCCACCTGCAAAGTGTCAGCTCAGGAGGGCAAGGACATGGTCTCACTGCTGCATCCTCAGGGCTTGACAGTGGCAGACATACTAGAGCTCCATAAAGGTGCATAATGAAGGTGCATGCGCGCACACACACACACACACACACACACACGCATACACGAACACACACAAAAGTGATCTCAAAACATCTCAACAGCCATAGATGTGTTAAGCCCTTTGTTCTCAGTGGGTCTACTTCTGAGAATCTGGAGACCCCTCCCCAAAATATCCCACCTGAAAGGAAAAGCCTTATATGACTGTGAATCGATGTTCCTCCTACAGTGGCCAAAGCAGCACAGATATACAAGACAAGGGCATAATTAAAACCATCCTGATAAATCTACTTGATGGAATTCCAGGCAGTCATTACATATATTATTCACAGTAAGATGAGTTAATATTGTAGCACACACATGCAAAACCGTAATGCATAATGTACATTATGCAAGTTACTACACTGAGATTACAGGAGTAAGCATCCTGCCCTTCTAGGAGGAATCTGGAAATTCCTACTGTAATGCAAGTTTTCTGTTACTTCACTTGACCCAGCAGCTACATTTCCAGGGATTAATCTTTCTAGGGACTTATTTCTTTCTTATTTTTGTCTATGAATTTATCTTAGAAAAATGTACAGGCAACACCCAAACATCTAGGAATAGTTAAATCACTGGTAATCAATGTAGTGGTATACTATGCAGCCATTAAAAAGGAAACTTGCATGTACTTACTGGTGGACTGCTCAAGAAATATTAAGTTTTTTAAAAATTGCAAAATATTTTTGTACCATGACAATGATGTCATTTATGGTAGTATAATCATTAATGTCAAAAAAATCTGGAGGCATATATACCTGTTGTTAATGGTTATTTCTAAAGGATGGAGGGAGATTTTTCTCTATGTTGAGAATTTCTATAATGTTTAAAATTTTAATGTAGCAGAAAAAAGGAAATGCTGGACCTAAGACACAACTCACCTATGCTAACAAAAGCCAGCACAGAAGACGGAAAGGAACTGTGATTTATAGTGGTTGATCATTTCCCACTGGTGCATAAAGGGCAGTTATTGTTGGGGGAAAACATCTATCAAGAGCATGCGTCACCTTTACAAAGGTCAACCCCTTCCTACCAGCCTTCTTTGTTGAAACTGGGGTGGAGTGTAAGGATGTAGAACATTCTGTCAACGTAACCTGTCGTGCTGTGATGGCCTGTCTCCCCAGGATGGATGACATCCAGCTCTGCAACGCCATCATGGGCCTGAAGCAGGAGCTGCAGAACCTGGTCGCCATCCCAGGTAACCATGTGCGAGTCCACCCCAAGGAGTCCTCACCCACCGCATCCACACCCCTTAGGGTCACATTCTTTCAGTGCAGTGGCCCCGATCATGTCATCAAATATGCTTCCACGTCAGGCAGATCCAGGTTCACGTCCTAATTCTGGCCACCTCCTTGACCTTGGGCAAGTAACTCTATTTCTCAGAGACTCAATGTCTCCTCCTCTGAAATAGTAATATTAATAGTGCCTAACTCACTGGGTATAAATCTCCTTGTGATAAATAATGCAATTCATGTGCTTAGCTGGATATCTGGTTCAAAGCAAAAGTCCAGTAAACATTAGCAATTAGCATTAATATTATCCTATTGGGGAACAAATAGTATGGTGGCAATGAGCCTGGAGGTGGGTGGGGTCTGCAGACAAGTCACCCCAATTTTTATATTCTGAAGGGATGTGAGCAGAGGGACCCTGAAGCGGGTTTACACGGCCCCGCTCCTAATTTCCTCAGTTCTCATCTCCAGCCCCTGGTTTTTCCTTAGTCTTCTCTTTGGCCTTCTAGCGCTTGGCATTTGGACCAGGGCTGATGGCAGCAGAAGGGTGATTTACACCTGACATATTGGCCTTCATAGTAGAGTAAATCCTCTCAGCACCTCCCCTCAGCCCCCTCACCTGTGCCTCCTGCAAGAGCCCCTGTCTCCATCGTTGCCACCACTGAGCACTCCCCCTCCCCCGGGGCAGACTGTGCTGAGAGGTTCACTGACCTCCCTGCATTTAAGCTTCACGAGTCTAAGGGTCAAGTTGCTCCTCAAGTTGAGCAGAGCCGGCTTCAGTCCTGGCCCTCAGAGTGCTCCCAACGGTTACACTTAATGGTTTCCTTGCTGATGCTCTCTTGTTGCCAGAAAAAGAAAAAACCAAGCTGCAGAAACAGCGAGAAGACGAGTTAATCCAGAAGATCCACAAGCTGGTGCAGAAGAGGGACTTCCTGGTAGATGACGCCGAGGTGGAGCGGCTGCGGTGAGTGGGCTGTGGGGCCAACCTCTGTGCTCCCCAGCCACCCCTGTTCCTGGGCCCGAGCCAGCCAACCAGGCGGCAGAGGCCCCCAACACCGGACCCAGACTGTCTGGCCCGAGGACCCATTTCCCATTCAAGGGAAACTCAAACCAGTTCCAACAAGTCTTGCAAAAGCCAGTGGGTCTTAAGTGAATGTTCTCTGAGGAAGTGACCAGCGAGAAATCACAGCATATAACACACTCTTCCCCTGGAGTTCTCCCAACTCATCGAAGCAACTTCTAGAAACTTCTGTCACTTTCGGCAGAAACCCTGTCCCCTGTACTGACTTGCCTGCCCTCTATACTTCCCAGATTTGCCCTCTCTTTTGCCCTCAGAGCTTTGCTCCGGTGCCCTTCTGACCATTTAGGTAAGATGCCACCTTGCTTGGGACCACCTGGTCCTGGGGCCACGTGCGCTGCAGGCTCCTAAGGAGGCAGGCACAGGAAAGATGTGAATGGTGATTTCCTGAATATTTTTGTCCTGAAGTTTTTGGAGCTCTCCATAAGGAGAGAGGCTCACAAGGCCTCTTCCAACCCAGAGGACAACTTTTGCTTTATTGTCTGGGTCCCTCTGGCTTTTCTGAGTGCCCTGGGACGCACCTTGCCTCCCTCAGTCAGGCTGGGCATTGACGTTGCTCCTGGAAGAGCTGAGGTGACTTGCCCTCCGAGACCTGCCACACAGCTCACAGCGCACGTGTCAGGGAGACTAAAAGGTACAGCATCGGGGGAGTATTGCCCAGCTCAGTGAACCCTGGGAATTCAGGCTGGGTCCTGTAACATCCCTGCTTCTGCTCTGGCCACCCTAACCGTGGTAGGCATTTACTCGATCCTTGATCTCTGCTTCAGAGCAGGCTCATAAAACACAACATATGCACATCATCCACCACACTCGCCAACATACACAAACCATTCATCCTTAACCCACACCAGCATGCATGTACACCATACAAGCACCAACACATATGACCACATACACATAACACAGCCCCCACACCACCAACATGCAGGCATCATTCACATGCAACCTGACACACCACATGCACCAGTCACACAGAACACACAACATACACATGCCATCTGTCCATAACACACACCAACATGTGGCACCCACACATAATATACAACACATATGCACCACCCACGCAGAACACACACTAACATGCATGTACCAACACACATAGCCTCCTCCAAGCACACATAACGCAGCAACCCATATACACATTACCTACAACAAATGTGCAGACTATCTGTGCATGACTTGCATCAACACTGATGCACCATCCACACATGTATGTTTGCACCACACATAACAACACACATGCCGGCCACACAGAACACATGACAGAATGACACACAATCCACAAAGCCTGACACGTGGTCTTGTGCACTTACTCTCTGCCTCATTTCCCTGGTGCCTTGAAGTCTGCCTTGCTTATTGTGCTTTCTTGTCTTTCCACATCTGTCTTCACAGTGAGCAAGAAGAAGACAAAGAAATGGCCGATTTCTTGAGACTCAAGTTAAAACCTCTAGACAAAGTTTCCAAACCTCCAGCCAGTGAGTGCTTATATTATTCCTTCTCCTCCCCCCATTCCAGAGTACAGGACATTTAAAAGCGGGAGCCAGAGGAGATACAACAAAATGCTTCCTAGAAACCAAACATGAGTACAGGCAGCGGCCCCCGGCCGGCTTCGTCAGGACGGTGCCCCCTGCACAAGGTCCGGCCTGGAAGGGCACTGCACTTGCTGTCACGTTCTGCCGTTGTCTTGGAACCTTACTAACTGAACGAGGGACCCTGCGTTTTCATTCTGCACTGGGTTCTGTAGACTGTGTCGCTGGTTCTGGTGCCACCTCTCCCCACTAATCAGTCTGGTGCATTTCCTAGAAGGAGCTGAGCAGCCACCGAAGGCAGAAGGTGGGGCCTGAGACGCAGGGACCTCTGGCCTCTGGTGAAGTTGGACTTTCGGGAGGAGTAGAGCCAAAAGTGTATTTCTCAGAATTGTAGCCTCATAAGGGACTCAGAACAAGAAGGGTTCAGTGTGAGATAATTCTGGGAAAGGCTGTGCATTTGCCCCTCTGTTTGGAGGGCCCCGGGGTTGTTAGCACGTTACAGTGGTCGTATGCTGTGAAGGAAGCTGTCCTGCGGGCAACGAGCTGACCCAGTAAGCCCACTTCCCGCTCGAAGGATCAGATGCCCAATTCAAACCGGCCTGACTTGTTGGAAGAAAAACATCAAGAATTAGGCTTTAGGGACCGGACGCTGTAAGGACACCCTCACTTTCCTTCCATATCTCATCTGTGTCCTTCTTTGCGTTTTCCTGGGGGCCAGAATTCCAGAACCATTGCTTAATAGCAGCCAGGCAATGCCACAGATTCTCTCTCCTGGAATCTAAATATACAAATCTTAGGGCAAGATTCCAACAGGGCCTTCTCGAACCATCTTCCCACCTCCCACCAGCCTAGAGGCTGTGATTGGCCAGATTTGTCCTGTAGCCACAGGGGTGCAGCTGTTGGAGGAAAAGGAGTGGAAATCTTGCTAGAAAGACAAAGCCCAAAGCTGCCATTATCTTCTGCAAATTCAGTTTCCCCTGCTTATCCGGTCGCATCATGTGAAATGGTTGTAGATTGTGAGTGGATAAAGAGAGAGAAGAGCCGCGGTCCTTCTCGAGGCCCCTCCAATCGCAAGGCACAGCAACGCAAGGGATTCTCTTCCATGAAAGGCAAATTAGAAACGCCCCACCCCCAGTTTAGGGCGGGAACAAGGACGCTCACCATACAGGCGACTTGAACCAAACTTCCCATTTACACAAGCCCCGAGTACGAGTGCGTGACTGCCGGAACCACTGCTGCGCTCGCAGCTCTGGGGCAGGTAGAACTGTCCAGAGGGCTAGAAGCTGCGGTTGGAAGCCAAGGACCGAACATCGGGGCCCCCCGGGAGGTGGGGATACTGAGCAGGACCAGCTCCCCACCCCCCTGGTCTGGGAGCCAGGCCTGGCCAGGTGCGGGAAGGACTGGGGCTGCAGGGGGCAGGCGCACCTCACCTCACCAAGCCTCTCTCCATCTTCCCTCCCTCCCTCGCTGCAGGCTCCAGGGCAGAGAAGAAAGCGGAGCCCCCGCCTAGCAAGCCCACGGTGGCCAAGACGGGGCTGGCGCTCATCAAGGACTGCTGCGGGGCCGCCCAGTGCAGTATCATGTAGCCCTCCCCGCCGCGGGGCGCCCGCAGGCCATGGGGACGCCCCCTCCCACCCTCTTGTCTTCACAGCCCGTCTCACTGGGGCTCAGGAGCTCGGAGGCGAAGGGGTGGAGGCGAGTCCGTGACTGCCGAGGCCCCAGAGTGTCGTAGGGAGTCCCCCTGTCGCATGGCCCTCCCGTCGCATGCCGAACCCGGAGTCTGTCTCACCGTCCATCCAACCGCCAGGAAAGGTCCGCCCTCGAGTCTCTCCACTCTCTCTAGCTGTACCCCACCCCGTGCGAGTGAACTGGGCGAGGGGCATGATCCCCAGGTGTGTAGTTGTGATTCCCGCGCTAGCACCACGTCGGACACATCCCCACCGCCTCCCAGCTCTGCCGTCAGCACGCCCCAGATGGGCTCAGCTCCCGCCCGCCCCCCACTGCCCTCTCCCAGGGGCCGTGCCCTGGAGGGCTCCCCATGGCCGGTGTCTTGGAGACACAGGGGCCGTCTTAGAGACTGAGCTCTGTGTGGCGTCAAGGTCACATCACCAGCTTCCTCCCGCCTGTGCCGGAGGGGTTCGCGTCGGGGTTCGCGTTGGGGTTCACGTCGGGGTGCGTCTGTGAGCTCTGGGCTCTCCCTTCCCCTGCCGTGTCTGCCCCTGCTGTGCTGGGTGGAGAGGGGCTGGGGGCGTGGGCTGGAGCGCCCCCTAGGCTCCCCGGAGCGATCAGAAGGCTGGAGGCCGCAAGAGGAGGCCCGCCGGGCGCTCACCAGCCTGACACAGACTCCAGAGCAGCCCTGCGGCGGGCGGGCTGGCCCAGGTGTGTCCCATCCCCGGGCACCGGCCTGCTGCCCGCCTGCGGCGTGGCGCGACGTCCATTTGCTACAGCCAGCTCGGCGCGGCCCGTGTGACCTCTGTCCCTGTGTGTGTCGTGACCGGCCTCGTAGTTAGCGTAACTCGAGATCCGCTGATGTGCGATCATCCATCGGAGAAAATAAAAATGGAAACCACGTACATTGCATTTTTAAAGTTTTAACTTCTTCCTGACTCTGGAAGTCGTCTGTGTATATAGTAAATCACTGAAAAAGCGGAGACGGTCTCAAGAAGTTTTTTTTTTTTCTTTCTAACTCATAATCCCTCCAACGGGAGACCACGCTGATGTTTTGGCCTATTTCTTCTCTGTCTAGTTTTGCTTTTTTATGCATTTCTCCCCACGATCGACACCATTTGTGCCGTTTTATAACCGTCTTGTTTCACTGAGCTTGATGGCGCTGCCCTGCTCCCGCGTCAGTAAAGGCTCTTCGTAAATATTCACAGCGGCTGTCTGTGAACCGTTGGCGGGCACTGTGCGACCCTTTCCTCACTGCCCACACTGAGGCTGGCTCTAGGTGTCCACTGTTGTAATAATGTTGTTACAGGGCAGGGAGAGGGGCACCCCAGAACCCCCAAAACTGCCCACTCTAAATAGGTTCTGCCATCCGCCACATCAACACAAAACATAGTAAGACCTTTAGTGGAAAGAAACGTAAATACAATTAGAAAAGACAGAGAATATAGTTTTAAATCAAGCACCCAATGTTACCCATCATCCTGTGGATAAAAGTCCATCCAAATGGGATCGGCCCAAAGCAAGGCCTGAAAGCCTGCCCCAAGTCTAAAGCTCCTAGAAAAGGGTCAGAAACATCCAGACAATTTGGGGAAGAAAAGGACAAAATCAAAATCAAGATCCACGTTGCATAGTCACCTCCCACGGGTCTCTCACCCACGTCTGCTTCAGTCAGTCCAGGCCAGTGCAGCTTCCTCACATGTGTCTCTGCTCCTTGTGCCTTTTCTGGCCTCCATCCTGCTTCCTTCCTTCTCCACTCTCCTCTCTTGCTTCTTTCTTCTGCTCAGCTCCACTCTCCCTTGGGTGGGACAGGGAACCTGGAACCCTCCCTTTTCCTGGGGACCCCCCATTACAATGTCACCATAAGCATCCTAGGGGCGAACTTTCATTTCAGTTTCCGGGTTTTCCTTAAGATAAACTCCTAGTAGTAGAATCCCTGGGCCATTCATGGGTCCCGTTTTCCAGAATGTTTGGGCGTCAAGTTAATCTGATTGTCAAGTCATGGCAGCTTTGCAGTTGACAAAGTAGCTCCGGGTGAGGACTCGGTCTCAGTTTCGCAGCCTCTCTTGGCAGCCAGCGCCCCCGGCTGCTCAGATGTGGCTGTGCTTCCGTGCAGGTGTGGGCCTCACTCCACTTCCTGCCACCCTGAAGCTGAGGAGGCCCCCTCAGGCCACCGCCGGGGCCGCCAAGCTGGCCTCGGGGACACCGTGTTCCTCTCGCTGCCCTAGACCAGGTGTGAGAGCAGCTGCAGAGCCCAGGGAGGCGGCAAACAATGGAAAGGCATCCTCTGCCAGGGCTGGGGCCAGGGGGCTGTCACGGTTGGCAGGCCGGACTCCCGCCGAGCGGTCCAGGGAAGATTCCTTCCTTGCCTCTGCTAGATCTTGGGCCCCTCCCATTCCTGGCTTCTAGCTCCAATCTCTACCTCCATCTTCACGTGGCCTCCTCCATATGTGTGTCTGCATCATCTCCTCTTCTTAGAAGCACCCCAGTCCTTGGATTTAGGGCCCACCCTAAACCCAGGCAGAGCTCCTCTCAGGCCTTCATTCTTCTGCAAAGACCTGACTTTGTTTTTTAATTTTTTAATTTTTTTTTTTTTTGCATAGAATTGTGGTGCAGGCCAGAAGCGTGGAGGTGTCTCACCAGAGACAGAGTGGGGAGCGGAACAGGCAGAATGACTGAAATACACTGCTGAGGGGAGCCCCAGGCGAGACAGGAGAGGTCTGCTGCGCCATGTGGGTCAGCTCCTTGGCCGGGGATCGAACTCAGGCTGTAGTTGTGATAGCGTTGAGACTTAACCCCTAGGAAAGCCCAAAGACCCAACTCTGAAACGAGGTCATGTTCTGAGGTTGCAAGTAGGCACAAATTTGGGGCTGAGGGGACATGATACAGACCCTTGCTACTCTGGCAATAAAATCTCAGGCTGGAAAGGCCCCCCCCCCCTCCTTGGCCTGCAGGAAATGTGGCTCTGCGGGGCCTGACCTGAGACCAATTAGAGAACAGTCACTCAAGGGTCCAACGAGCGGGAGATGCAAGATCTCATTAAAATCCCGTTTCTAGTGCGGCCGCCAAGCCCTGGGGTGGACGGAACTCATATTCTTGCTATTCCTATTGATTTTTTTCAAACCCAAAATGCCATTTATTTAGGATTTCACAGAAGAAGGTAATCACTCCACATGCTCCGGGGCCCCCAGGGCTGCCTGTCAGGCTGGTGAGGCCTTCCAGACCTCAGCGCCCTCGCGCCCACTGCAGGATGCCCCCTCTGTCCTGCCCCTGGAGCTGAGTGTCCTAGGAGGGCCTCAGCCCTGGCTTGGCCTCCCAGGTAAGGTCTAAGTCGTGTATGAAGTGTCCCAGGCCTGGCCGGGGACACAAGACCAGCCCCAAATCACTTGCTGGGCCAGAGGGGTGCGGGCCTCTGCTTAGCCAACCTGGGCCCCAAAGGTCCGCCCTGTGGCCAGGCGTGGGGCCAGTCAGTTGTGCAGGAGGAGGACAGGTAGGAGGCTGGAAAGTTCAACCCCGAGAGCAGGCTTCCTGAGCAGGGCAGAGGTTCACGAGGTCACCAGAGAGCGCTCCAGAGCCAGGTCAGAACCCAGGGCTCCGCTCTGAGTCCACACTGCCCGCTTCCTCCTCTCTCTGGCATCCAGGCCCGCCCCAGGGCCACCTGGCCTGGAAGGATGGAGCCGGCCGGGGACTGCCAGTGCCCCAAGCCCCGAGCGTGCTTCTGACTCCCTTCACCCAAGAACTGATAGTTCCAATTCAAACAGCAAATGGTTACCCACAAGAACCACAACCTGTGTGTTTGGAAGGGAAGAAACCCCCAGAAGCCCGGTGGCAGCTCCAGGCTCCAAGGCCCTGGCCCGGCCACCCCCCGTCATAACTGGCCCACCCTCCAGCCTCTGTCTCCAGACGGGCCCAGGAGCCCATCGACCCTGTGAAGGTGATTTTTTATTTTTTATTTTTTTGAAAATAAATTTATGCATACAAGCTGGGGTGCAGCCCAGAGGTGCAGAGGGGGTGAGAGGGTTCACCAGAGCCAGAGTGGGGAGCGGAACAGGCAGATTGACTGAAACACACTGCTGAGGGGAGCAGCGGGCGAGGCAGGAGAGGTCTGCTGTGCCATGTGGGAAGCTCCCTGGCTAGGGATCGAACTCCTGCAGCAGTGGCTGCTGATAACTTCCCAGTGCTGAGACTTAACCCGCTGCGCCGCCAGGGAGGCCCACAAAACACCTGTTTTGATTATCTCCACTTGTAGGTGGAGAAGGAGGTACCAAGTACTTGCCCCAAATCCCAGGCCCACCAAGTAAGCGGGGTGCGAGGAGGGGAAGCAAGCCCAGGGCTTTGAGGTCAGAGCCTGCGCTCTTAGCCCCGTCAGCCCTCCCGGCCCCAGGGACAGCAGGCATGAGGCCCCGCAAAGAACCAAGAAGCCTAGAAGCTAAAGCGCCCCTGGGGCGGGAGCCAGGCCAGAAGGCGGGGGGCCAGGGAATCCGGGGATCTGCTCAGCGTCCGTGCGCAGACCTCACTGGCCTCCTCACGCACCGCAGCAAAACAGGGATTCCGCCTTAGAGACTTCATCTCCATCTCTGCCCCGCACACATCTGTCCGGGGCTGGAACCACCAGGGCAGGGGCCCGCAGCCCGGAGGTGGAATTGTCTGCATGTGCTGCGACACGTCGGGCCAGCAGGCGGGCTCGGAGGAGGGAGTGGGGGTTCTCCCAGGCCAGACCTGGACCTGTGGCTGTCCGGGGAGGGAAGAGATGCTCCCGGACCGCCCAGCCGGCCCTGGCCTCCCCCCGCTGGCTCCCTGCTGTGGAGCATGAGCCCAGACTCCGGCTACTTGGCCTCAACCTGCAGTTGTTTCTTCCCCTTTTCCTCCGAGGAGTCCTAAATTCTCCATTTCCCAGATATTGTGTTCTTCACCTTGCCAGGGAAGGTTCTGGACCTCAACTTTGGCTCGGGATTTGCTAAGCCTCATGTTCCATGTGCCTGAAAAGTGGGGGCTTCCCCTCTTCCCTGCGTCTCAGTCCCAAAGGCAACCATATGCCTCCCCGTGCACCAAGCTAGGCTGCCCCCCAGGGCTGCCTATCCCCCCGGAGAGACAGTTGAACTCTTCTGGGAAAGAGACTTGACACGCAGCCCTCAAACTATTAATTCAAATGTGCAAATTGGATCGCCTCTCCCCCAAGGCCAGCGCGAGCGGCCCGTGTTGTAATCACATCAGCGGCCTGGAGAGGGGCCAGCTTCCGGAGGAGCCAAAGCAAAGCAACACGGGGTGACAGAAGGTCAAGGAACGCGCTAGCAGGGCCCACACTGACCGCTGGTTTAAGGGACAGTGGTTGAAGGAGCCCTGCTCCTTCCCCAGCTCCGGAGCCTACCGGACTTGTCTCAACCCACAGGCCAAATGGAAACCACAGCAGGCCAGGGCCGGGGAGGCAGCAGGAACGCTTCTGAGCTGTGGCCCGGCGTGAAGCGGCTAGAAAGCAGAGAAATCCCCAAGCACACCACGCTCCTGCTGTTAGGGGCCGGGCGGGCTAACCGCTGGACAGTCAGGTCCCTGAGGCCCGTGGAGCCTCCGGGGCAGGTCGCTCTCACGCCGGAAGCTCTCGGCTCCAGAGGGAAAGCGACCAAGAAGAACGTGTCCGTCACCCCAGCGGGCCCACAAAACCTCCCCGCCTCACTCTAAAGCGGCACGCGGCAGCTCAGATTTTCTGCAAAACGTTAGCTTTGGGGATGTTGAATTTAAAAAAGAAATTGCTCCTCATCAAGAAGCAACGGACCTAAAACTTCAGGTTTCCTCTTGATCCTTTCAAGTTCCTGCAGGAGGTGGGGCTTGTGAGAAGGGGGCCTCGGCGGCGGCGGGGAGTACTTTACGGTGGCATCTGGAAGGCTCTTCCAAAGGGTCTTCTTCCAAAGGCCTGCCTGGCAGGAAGCTGGGGAGACCAAGTGGCCTGCAGAATGGATTTTTCCCAGGGGGAGAGCTCCTAGGAACTATGATGTTTTATACCCAAAGGCGTTTGTGGTTATTGTTCATTCTCTGCATGTGGTTATGAGCTGGAACCAGGCTGGCTCAGCGGGTCCAGGCCAAGCAGGGTCAATTCAGTCTGTGCCAGGGCAGGAAAAGGGCCCATAACAGGCCTGACCAATTTGCTCTCCGCCTCCCAGATTAACAGAAGGTGGGGGGGAGCTGGGGCCACCCAAAGGGAAGAGATGACAGAAGGGGGTTGATTTATAATCAATTCCTCCCCCACAGCAACCAAAGGCACTCTTGGGAAACTCAAATCAGATGCTTGCTTGTAAAGTTTATTGACAACTGTTTGGTCCCAACACACAAAACAGCACTTGAACCACAAAATAAGTGTTCAAACAAAGTAGACAGTCAAGAAAAATATCTCCTCCCCCAAGCCAATCCAAAACAAACAGTGCAAATGGGACAGGGGGTTTTGGTGATAATGTCTGTCTTTTTTTAAACAGATAGATCTAATCCGGTACATCTTTCCACCCAGAAATAAAAGAATTTCATTGTCTT
Source organism: Scalopus aquaticus (assembly GCA_004024925.1). NCBI lineage: Eukaryota > Metazoa > Chordata > Mammalia > Eulipotyphla > Talpidae > Scalopus > Scalopus aquaticus. The sequence goes on along the minus strand of PVIJ01000717.1, from coordinate 91,658 downwards.
AATTCTCATACATCATTTCTTCACATCATTTAATTAAGCCTCTGGATAAAAAAATAGATCGCGATCGGACCCGCTGCCGTCAGACAGCGACGGGAGAGCCACGCACGCACGCACGCACGCAGCCCCGCGCCGGGACTCGGAGAAGGGCTCACCCACGCTCACGGGGCAGCAGGACACAACTTCAGTCTCTTCTTTACCGCCCAAAGAAGCTGCCTGTTGAGACCGTTTCGAGTGACTTGTACTGGCACCTCTCAAGGTCCACCATCCTAGACCTGTGAGCAAAACTAAAGTCCGGGTGTGCAAACTCAGCCTTATGAAACCTCGGAATAAGGCAACCGATGTTCTCGACAACAATTTTATGACAGTGCTTAAAAGCTTCTTAAAAAAAAAAAAATTGCACGTGTGCATTTCACTTCCGGTCACACTACGTCGGTGGAGGAAATGCCGGGGAAGGGCTCTGTGCGCGCCCTTGGGCGGCAAAGGCCTCTCCAGCGCTGCTCCCTCGTGATTGGGGCTGTGGGTTGAGAACTGGGAATCACTGGCTTCATTTAAAAGATTTGGGGAACAAAAGTCTGACTTGTAAAAATCTCTCGATAGCCCTTATTTTGTGGCATTTTATCAAAATGCTGGCTATGAAATCAGAGCCCATTTTCTGGCTTTCTAGAAATTACAAAATAGAAACGTTTCCCCAAAAGAAACCCTCTAACTCATGGAAGACCTCATGCCAACAGCTGCTTTCTGCTCTATGAATGAATCCGCCATTTTGCCCAACAAATACAACCCATTGTAAGTGTCAGGCTTCTCCAGGAGGGGTGCGAGGCCACCTGTCGCCGGGCGCCTGCGTCACCTCGCGGCGAAGGTCATTCCACAGGGCAGTGCTCCCTCAAAGGCCGGCTTTCCCCAAATGCCAACGTCAGACACCACAAAAAAACCCAAACATGCTTCCAACAGCGAGAAGTAGGAGTTAAAACAGACACTATTAAAAGATGCTGAGTTAACACAGGCACACACACCTCCTCACACATGAAGCTTCCCAGCCCCCAAAGCTAACTTTACAATGACAAAATCAAGGTTAAGTTGTTCAACCTTGGCCTTCACAGGGATAGATTGAATTTCTGTCTCTTCCTACTAGAAGGCGTATTGATACCGCTCCTGTCAAAGCACCTCACCCCTCAGTTCTGATTTGTAATTTATGCATTTGATGCATATTTCAGACAATCAGACTCTCTTCCCAACAGTGCCTCTCGACACACCATGATGTGTGTGGGAACTCGAATGCTGACTGTAACTTCGCGACACCAAGACCACCTTCTTTTCCTTAGCTGGACACCTATCAAGCTGGAACGTCACATGAAAGGGACGCTTAAAACACCCTGGACTTTCTAGAAAGCTCCTCAATGGAACCCCAAAGTGGAAACATTTTAAAACATCTGTGATGAAGCCACATCTGTCAACTACAGACACAGTTAAATAAAAAACAAGGCACGCTTACAAGTCACACGAAGCCAGGAGCCTTCCTAGCCAACCAGAAAAAAACACCCCCACCTCCTTGCCCCTCCTCCTCCAGGGTCACTGGACAGGCTTTGCTTCACAGACACGTCACGCCCGCAACATCGCTGAGCACAGGCTCTGCGACTATGTCACGCTACACGGCGTGTGATGCCACGGCGTGGCCCGATGGCCGTCAAAACGCTTCTTTCTAGCTGAGTTCTTACCAGCTTCCTTCATAGAGAACACCATTATATTTCATAATAATGAAGAAAATTGGTAAAATATATTCAGGATTCTTTAAAACAAATGCCAGAAGTAGTTGTTAGTTTTGAATAATGGGGGGGGGGCAGGGGAGGGAGGAAAATGACAGCTCAAAGCTGTATTTAATGTAAAAGAAACAAAATATGGAAGACACCTGAGGGTGAAGTGGCTTCTGGGGGTTTCCATTAAAGGCTGTGTTTTTTGAACCCACTTTTGTGTGCAGAATCAGACAGTGTTTGCCCATCCTAATTCTACTTTCAAACGAGAGTCAAAGCTTGGTTACAGGTGCAAAGGAAAAGTTGGCTGCCAATTTTACTCTATTTTTGGGTTGCTTTTTGGCTGGGCTTTCCACAGGGTCCTTGCTGAGCAGTGACTCTGGGGGTTCCGAGGCGGGGCAGGGGGGCTCCGGGGTGCCTGCTGGGACAGAAGGAGAGCTGGATTCGGAGGGCTGGTGCTTGTCCTGTTTTGGTTCTGGGATTCCCACATTCTCTCCTTGGCTCAAGGTCATAATTTCTGTAAACACAGAAAAGCAAACAGGTTCCGTTCCATGACCCGTGGGAAGTATTGGTTCTTTTTTCATATTTTCTCCAAAAAATGTAAGTAATCCTCCCCCATCAGCTGTTCAAAAGATTTACACGAAGGGGACTGAACTGGTCGCTAAGCAGAATAAGCCGGAAGGGGAAAGACGAAGTGGTGATTTCACTCACAGGGGGGTATAAAGCAGCAAAGCAAAGGAAGAGTCAAAAACCAAAAACCAAGCCCAGATACGCCCTGGGGTCCCCTGCCCAGGAGGGGGCGGCAGCCTGTGATCAAGAACTACGGACACTTTGGTGGGGGGAGTGGTAGGACCACACACCACCGAAGAGGTGTGAGCCTGTACCCCTGACTCAGTGCTGTCAACCAGTGTTACCTCGACAGTAAGTAATTTTCTGAAAACGAGAGTGACAATCAGGAATGCTGGCAGTCACGCCTGTGCCACGGCAGCGTGTGGCCGAGCGCGCGTGCCTCCTAAATCGGATCGCCTACGGACCGCCGAGTTTTAGGGGTCTCCCTCTGGCTATGCCTCTATGGGCAGTGATTCAAAAAATTTATTTTCCCTCCCTTTAGGTTCTCTTTCCCACATGTATCTGTCAGGCACTTAAGGGCCCAGAAGCCACATGTGACTCGAAGACGTTTAGCCCAGGGGGCATCCGTGGCCGGGAGCCCCCAGTCCCGGGGGAGGGCAAGGGGTGACCAGCAGAGTTAAAACCCTCCCTCCCGCGTGCAGCCAGGCCCCTGTCGTGTGACAGGCTGCTCTGCCCCGGGGGGCTGGGGCCTGCGGCGCACACTGCGCTGTGCTGCTGGCGCGAAGAGGTCACGCGCCGCTGCGTCCGCGGGGGCTCTGGCCCCGAGGGCACAGAGGCTGGGAGGGTGACAGTGGGGCGCCCCGGCTCCCTCCGCACACTGGTGCTGGCCAAGGAGAAGGGCAGGCCACTGCCCACGCCCTCCCAATTCAGCTTTTGTGCCACACACACGTGGCTGACCTCGTGTGGACGGAGGCGCCCAGGCTGGGCCCCCACAGCCGGAGAGCTGGTATCAGTGTCCTGCCAACTCCAGCTCCACATCCGGGTAACACACCCCGCTTCCGTCACAGCTAGCTGCAGCGTCATGTATTTGTCGCCCCATCTCCTAGTGTCCAGATCAACAGCTTGGCTTTCAGGGGGCAACAGTGCCAGCCGCTGCTGGAGCAGACAGGTGGCAGAGTCCCCGGTGCCCTGCTGGACAGCTGCCTCAGGCTGGGAACCCAACTTTGCAGGAACCCCGACAGGACAAGAGGACCCTGAATAACGAGCACAGATAGTGCTACACCTGAGAGGCAGAGTTTCTCCCCACTGCCATCAAATAGCTAATATACCGCATACGGCTTTCTCTCTCAGCCCCCAGAGACACCCCCACACCGCCAGTGTATCCTACCAGAAGGCTCTTGAGGGTGTTCCTCAAACTGGATGAGATCAGCAGACTGCAGGATGACAGGGTCTGGTCTCAGCTGCGGGGACGGCAGGCACGAAGGGACGGGCGCGCACAGGAGGTCGACAGGGGAGTCGTTGGTCAGGCGGAGAAGCTCCTGCTCCGCCGGAAGGGGGCCTGGACAGGGAGGGCAGGCCGTGACTGCTCAGGACGGCAGCCTGCCACGGTCTGTGCCTGAGGCCATCACTCTAAGCCTTAAAGATGAAAATGGTCAAGAAATACCCCAAACGTTCTTAAAAAACAAAGGTCTGCCCAAGCGTGTCCTGTCTTTGCCGAGTCCAGGCTGAGCAAGAATCTTGGGGAGGGCCTCCCTGGAGGCGCAACGAGTTGAGTCTCAGCCTATGGAGCTGTCCTCAGTTACTGTAGCACCAGTTCGATCCCCGACCAGGGAGCTTCCCACATGGCACGGCAGACCTCTCCTGCCTCGCCCACTGCTCCCCTCAGCAGTGTATTTCCATCGATCTGCCTGTTCTGCTCCCTGCTCTGTCTCTGGTGAATCCTCTCACCACCCCACACCTCTTGCCTTCACCCCAGTTCTTGTGTGCATAAATAAATCTTTAAAAAAAAAAAAAAAGAATCCTGGGGAGAAGGCTGCTGAGCAAAACCCCTGAGCCTTGCTGTCTGATCAACTTTCGCCCCCAACCCTTGATGTCCGAAGATTCACTGTCTCTCTGGCCTGCCAGCCCACCCCACCCAGAGCCCCTTCCCCAGCCTCTCACGGCTTTGCCTGGCGCGTCTGCTTACCGTTACGGCCCACTCCGAGTTTGAGTTCCGAGGCTGGGTGGGCTTCGGGCACCTCCAGGAGACGCTGGGTAGCCGAGGGCCTGTTTTCATGATTGGCGGGGGAAAGACCGAGCGAACTCAACCGACCTGGAGGACACAGAGCACCTGTCAGAGGGAGGCGTCAGCGAGGGAAGCAGGATGTCTGCAGGGGGAGGGGAGGGGTGCTTACTTACTTTTCATGTCATTTTTTAACACTACAATTCTCTTATGACCATGTCCTTTTATCCAGACCACCTGCACACAAGACATACTCCTGGTTAAGCAGTGGAAAGGGGGGGAAATAAGCCCTAAAATGCAGGAAGGACATGACCTGCTGTGCCCGCCTGAAACATGTTGGAATTTAGAAACTGCATTAACGCCAAGGAAAATGTTTCTATCTTCCTCCTTTAGCTTCTCAGGGAGAAGCAGCTGGCAGAAGTAGGCTCCTTTATAAAAAGCTCTGTAGTCTAAAAATGTGAAGACTCAGCTTTAAAAATATATATCCTTCAAGGTTCTTAAAATCACCATCTCCCAACACCGCTGTCGGTGCCTAAGTGGAAAGAGTTCTCACGTGAGAGTCCTTGCCATTTTCCCAGAAACTCAACACACTAAAGGAATGGCGACCTCCCACCCGCTCCAACAAGTTTGTTACCCCAACCCTAAACCCATGTCCTCCGCTTAATATGCTGTTCTCTGTCTCCTCCGCCGAGTGGGAGCGGCGGCAGTGGCCTCTGGCTCCGGGCCCTCCAACACGCATCTGTCACCAAGCCCAGAGCGCAGCTCCTGAGCCTTCTTCCTGCTCCACGTCCTCTGCGGCTTCCTGTTCTGCTCACTCAAGCGCCCCGAGCTCACCGTGGCCGGGATCCTCGCCACTTCCCCCACACCCCCACTTCCTCTCTCTACTATAGACAGCAGTCACTGTGGGGCTTCTCACAGGCAAATCCAGAGGTGCAGAGCACCCCCAGAGGAGCATTTACTTCCCTGCTGGGCTTCAGCGAGGTTTGAAGGCCCCTGCACTCCACTGCTCCTCCCCCCTGAACCTGCCCACGCCACCCCCTCTGCCCAGGCTGCCCTCTCAGCTAACTTGTTAACTCCTCAGTTAACATCTTGACTCCCTCAGAAGCCCTGGGGCCCTGACCTTCCTCGAGCACCACTGATGCTGCCCTGACCACATTGGCTGGGCACCTGCTGGTCTTCACTCTCCACTGCGGGCACCTCCCTGAGGCACCTCTTCACCTGGCACAGAGGGACTAGGAGAGGTTTACAGGACAGGAGAGATGCCAAGGCTTTCATTTTACGCCAGCGGCATGCTCCAGTGCCTGCCGTGTTGCCTCCCGGCAGCACTCGGGGACTGTCGGGAGTGAGCCTGGCCTCTGCAGGAAGGCAGTCTCTCGGCAGCTCAGAGACACCCACCTGCGGGATTGCGCCCAAGAGCTCCTCCACATTACTGAAGCCATATGTCTTAGGTTGCAGGGTTTCTCCGACATACTTGGTGTAGGCCATGGAGAACTCATGAAGGAAGAGCTGCTGGTAGTGGTAAGTGTGAAGTAAAGACCGCACGTTCTTGGCAAACACATAAAGGCTGGTGAGCTTCACACACTCCTCTGTCTTGTCATTAGTAAACACCTGGCCCAGGAGAAAACACAGCATCAGGAACTGCCAGGGTGACCCATCCTGCCCCCCAGGTATGAAGGCTTCTGCCTGAACTTGAACTGAGCATGAACTTGAAAATCAACCTGAAAGGGGGCAGTAAGCCAAGGAGAAGGCTAGATTCCTTCAAGAACCTCCTCAAGAGGGCCATAGCTTTGGGTAAATTTTAGTTCTACTTGCAAATCTAAGAGGGCAAGTCAAAAGCAATAATGCGTCACAAAAAAGAGAAAGTCGCTGGAGCCTGGTGTCTCCACAAAGGAGGCGCTGAGAGGGGAAGCAACCCCAGATGCAAGATGACATGACCGATAAGGTGGGGAAGAACTTCCTTTGTCCTCAAGTAAGCTAAGCAAACTTCTTTACCAAACCCTTTCAGCGTCTTTGACAGGCACTGAGAATCTCCCAGAGCAGGGAAAGTTCCCAGCCTCCACCGGCCAGGAAGGCTTTTTGTTCTGGAACCATTTCCATAGCCTAGAACTGGTGCTCATGTAATATATCAGAATTTAGAAAACGTAGAATTTCAAGTTGTGGAAGAAAACCAGAGCCACACTGTTTTTTGTTTTTTGTTTTTTTTTTCCAGGAACTACTACAACAGGGTTAAAGCAGTAACCTCAGTACAGAGCTTGGAGTTATCCTGGATACAACAGAGAAAAGTGGGGATTTGTACCCAAGAGGTGGGAGGGGCGCATTCGTGGATGAAAATGAGGGAGACATCCATTGCTAACTGACACCCCAGGACTAGTCTGGAAGAAGACTCAAGCTAAAGTTTGTATTACTATCTTGAACTGACTCATTGATGGCATAGTTAGGACAATGACATATTGTTCTTGTACACTGCTAGTTTTATTAATTCATACATATGCTACTTAGAATCATTTTCTTCTGGGGGGACTTAGAATATTGAAGTCACTACAGCTTCATAAAAATGGAGTGGTAAGTCTGTATTTTTGTCTTTTTGAATGGCCTAGAATGATTTTTAAGAAGTTGGAGTTACCTGTTTTTTAAAAGTAAATTAAACCCAATTGTTTACCCATCAGGTCCCGGTGCCTTTTTCACTGGTAAAATTCCAATGACCTTTACTGTCTTTTTTGTGGTAATTGGTCTTATAACTTCTTGAGTCAATTCTGATCATTTTCCTTAGGACCTTATCTGTTTCTAGTTTTGTCTTATGATTCTTCCAGCCTTGACATGCCATTTTGGAAGGCTCCTAAGGCCACCAGCCTTTCTGACCTGTTTCCGATAAGTCACATGAAGCCACCGCATAAGCCATGTAGCCAGAAAGAGGCATAGGCCACAGAATCCATTCTGGTGCCGGACGAAAAACCCCTGTCCAAGACACTGGAGGTCAGCACTTTTGCACTGGCTTGTCATGCATCTGGCAGGCAGGGTCTCTGCACCGCCCTGGGTCTTGGTCTGTTCATCTATCAAATGACCAATTGGTCCCTTCCAGTTCAACACCCTCTCCTGAGACCGTTAGGTAATCCAGAAATACCCATGAAACGGCTTTCTTTCCCAAACTTCTGAAGAACATCAGCACTCATACCTCAACTAGGTAAGGGAGGCTCTTCAGAAGCTCAGTCAAGGTCATGAATCCATATTCACAAGGGTTGAGAGGCGTACTGTGAGTCGTTTCATAGTGTGTCTTGAGTTCATCAACGGAAAGGCAGGCGGTTCCTTCCCAAGACATCAACAACACCAGCAACTGGGCAGTGAGGGATCGCAGAGACTTGCGGTTGATCAGCTGAATCTGTTTGCCAGATTCCAAATCAGCAACCTGCCAAAAACAAGAATGCACACTTTCTGAATTCAAGAGACAACCAGCTTAGCTAGTTTCATTTTAGCTAATGAGACAGACAGAAGGAGAAGCTCTAATTCTCTTTCTTATTCTGAAGTGAGTGCATTTGTTTTAACTTTTTGGGGACACCAGATCTACATGTCGGGTGGGAATGGGGCAGAAACTGTTCGCCCCCTCCTGCTGGTCCACATCCAGAAACTTCCCAGGTGCCATCGGGGGCATTCTTCCCACTGCTCTGTGGGAAGGAGGTGGTAAGGGGCCTGCTGGCATCCACTGGTCCACCCCACGTATGTGGCCCAGGGCAGGCTGGGGAGGTGAGAGAAGGCCTCTCTGGCTACAAGGTCTGCCAATTCTTCTAGTCCATTTCCACCCCCGAAGCTGCTATTTCCATGTCTGACTATATGCTCACTCCTCATTCTTTCAGACTCTCAGGATGATTGAAGTGATTAACTGCACTGAGGAGAACCTTCTGGGAAAACACAAGGGTTATCATTTGGAGACCAAATAACATCTAAAGAATCAAGCACTGGTGATGGAGAACCACAGGCCGTGGTGTGTGTTGGGGGTGTGGGTTTGAGTCTGTAAATTGACTCTTTACTGGAACAGAACAGGCCGAGCTCACCACACACGCTGTGGAGGCGCTGGTGGGGCAGAGCCAGGCCTGCCACTGCAGGGGCCACGCGTCTGGGCGCCTAGGCCAAGTGCTGGGCAATCCCAAGCTCGTGCTCTCTGGCTGCGGGCCCCTTGGAGGCAGAGAGGGGGCTGGTCTGAGGGGCCATCCAGACACCGGAGACCTTCTCTGGCTCTGCCGTTCCCAGAGCCCAGGCAGGCGGCTGGTGCCCGGAGCCCCCCTCCTCACCGTTGTGGTAGATTCGTACGATTCAGACTCGTTTCCCGTGGCAGAAGTGGGGTTTTAGTATCAAAGACACACTCTGGGGGAGGCCACGTCTGCTTTGTAGGTGCCAGACCATCACTCCCCCTCCAGCCTTTTAAGGAGAAAAACTAAACCTGCGCCTTTGAGGCTACTTAATCTTGCACTGCACCCGGCTTCCCACCGGAACCACCGAGCAGCTCACGGAACACGTCAACGCTCACAGCACACGGGGGCGCGCGGTGCCCGGATGTCAAGGGGGTGAAGTCCAGCCTTTGCCATTTCCGAGAAGCTCCCCAGAGACCGGAGCGCACTGGGCTTGCATGCTGGAGCCTCGCTCCTCCGTCCTGTCCTTATTGCTCACAACCAAACTTCTACCTAAGAGCCCGCAATGCACTGAAGTGCAGGGTCACAGCCTAGAGTCTTCTGTCCACCGAAACCCGTCACTGCCTCATCCTGGGTGAACCTGTCCCACGCCACGGGCCCCCAGCACTCGACCTTCTCATCTCCCGCGACATCCTCCACACAGTTCCGCTCCGGACACCCATTCTCGGGGTCGGACTTTGGCTCCTGTCATTCTCCACTTCCAAAATAACTCAAGTGCCCCCACACCTGCATGCAAGGGGGCTGCAGCTGAGGTCGGGGTGGGAGACGAGACTCGAACATCAGCCCTCAGTGAGCCCCCTGGGACTTCGCCCGCACGGTCTCCTGCCTGCTCCCAGCTCACAAGCCCGCTCCATTTTTTACTCTCCTCTTTTATCCATCGTGGTTCTGGTGGGTCATTAATTGATTCACATTCCAGTCAATACTCTGTAAACGCCTTTGTCCCAATGCCTTTTTGTGGCACCCATTTGGCAAAATCCTGTTTTCCCAGACCTGCTCCTGAGGCGCCGCACCCCTAGTCTCTGGGGCGAATCTACCAGCACAGCTCCGGGGGCGCTCACTCTCCCAGCACGCCCACATTTCCTGCTCAGGACACCACACTGAGCAGCTCAGACCCCTCCACACTCTCCCATCTTGAAGCCCGTCACGTTCTTCCTCCACGTAGCTGACCTCGTTTTCTACTTAACAGAAAATATAGCTCTGGGACACTCCCGCCCTGCTCCCCGAGGTAACAAACGCTGAGCCTCCCTTCCTACATCTGCTTCCACCCTTCTCATCAGGACATCAACGTCAAGGCCATCCCGCCTCCCGCGGACGCCAGCTCCCGTGCTCCTGCGCCCTCAGCACCCTCGCCCCCTCGTCCCTTCTCGCTTTGGGTATGTCCTCTCCCTCTTGCAGCTCCTTACCAGTAACGCTCAAACGTGCCCACATGTCTAACTGGAAGGAATCACCTCCGAAACCTCACCTGCCCCCTCAGACCCGCTGTCCCTACAGCCGCCCACCCTCTCTTCCTCACAAGGAAACCACAAGACTCCCCGCTGCCGTTTTCTTGCCATCTTCTCTGCACCCCTCAGCCCACTCCAGCGAGGCTTCTGTCCTCGTACCCCTTTTCCACCGGCCCCACCCTGGCCAGCAGCAGCAGGCACCTCAGTCAGCCAAGTCCAAAGGGCGCAACAGCCACCGGCTCACATGCTCGCTCAGTCACATGATGCTGCTGGTGTCTCTCCCACTTGGCCTTGGCTCTGCCTCCTGTCAAAGCTGTTCCTCCTCTAACCCCCCGGCACACAAACATCCCATCCAGACCTCTGGCAGGGCGGCCACCACTTCGTCTGTTCCACTTTCCATTTCTTCCTCCTGTGTTTCCTTGGCCCTGTGGTGTTGGCAGCCTAGAAACTGCCCAGCAGCTCTGAGGCCAAGGAGGGGCCAGTCAGCCCAGGGTGGGAAAGGAGAGGAGACTACTGTCTCCAAACCCGTGTTACCAGCAACAAAGGCAATTCTGAGCCCAGCTTGTTCCTAAATAGACGTGAGTCAGAGTTTGGAAGGAAGAAGAGATCTGTGATTAAAGTTTCCCCAAAACTTGAGAGTCAAAGGTCTGTCTAGAAGGGTCCAGCTTCAAGTCAGCAGTATGGCAATTGACACACCTGAGAATAAACACCCTACTTTAAAAGCAACCCTGTCACTGTTTTGAAGAGTTGAACAGTGATGTTGAAGTTCAAAAAGACATTACTTCAGCCAGGCCTTTAATAAACACGTAGAAAGACTGAAATCTAAACTGCCAGCCTCTCCTTTCATCATGTCCTCTCCTTTTATCTAGTAGGATATTCGTGACGTACAAGGCCAGGTATGAGGGAGTACAAGGTCTAAGAACATAAATGCCAGAGCCCATGTTAACAGCCCATGGGGGATTGTGCCCCTACAAGTTTTAGTCCAGGAAAAAAGATCTCTTTACCTTTACCACGTGGCAGAGTTTCTGTGTTAAAGCCGAAACTGAACTGACGTCATAGTCTTGGAGACGAAATGTGTAACCAAAAGTCTTAGCGTATTCTGTGAGCAGGTCTGTCATCATAAGGCAGTTATCTTTTTGGGACCGAAGGAGCTTAACAAACTGGGCAGCTAGAGCTTTGAACCTTTCTACCTCCGTCAGAGTAAGGATTTTTTCTTCTCCACATTCTAATACCTTGGAAAACACACAGGGTGGAGAAAAGGGAGATTGAACAAGTTATTGCTGTCCAGGGAATTATATGACATAAAAATGCATACAGCTTAGAACTCTGTACTTCCGTGTTCTTAAATTGACTAAAGTCAATTTTACAAGATTAAAAAGTTCTAGAAGTTGGATGCACACGAATGCAAGTATTTTTAGCATTACTGAACTGCCCCCTTCGAAATGGTTAAGTAGGGAGAGATCGGGCCTCCCTGGTGACACAATGGGTCTTAAGAGCAGTGCTGTGGAGCTGGTGGCAGCTGCGGCGTGAGTTCAATGCCCGGACAGGGAGATTCCCACATGGTGCAGCAGACCTCTCCTTCCTTGCCCGCTGCTCCCCTCGGCAGTGTATTTCAGTCGATCTGCCTGTTCTGCTCCCCACTCTGTCTCTGGTGAACCCTCTCACTGCCCACACCTCTGGACTGCACCCCAGCTTGTATACATAAAATAAATCTTTAAAAAAAAAAAAAGTAGAGAGAGGTCAATACAGTAATATTAGTAAAATCAACGAGAGAAATGGGGCATAACTTAGCAACAGCTTAACAGCTAACCATCAGCCCCAGTCCACGTGCTCACCCCACCTCCAACCTCAAGAGATTCAAACGTGTGGTGCTAATCAGACGTTTGAGCATCAGGGCGCTAACGAGAGACTATTCAGTTTAAGAAATCAAACTGTTAAATCTTTTTCAAGTTACCCCTAAAAACAAGTTGGAAGACTGAAATATTTTTTATGAAAGGAAAAAAGCCACCTTTATCTAAAAACATTAATAGGCCAACAACATAGCTTCCCCGACCAGAAAATATCCTATTTTTGTCCTATTACCTAACCCGGGAAAATGGGCCTGAAAATAAAAGAATGTAGCCCACCCACTGTTCAGAAAAATGGAATGAGAATTTCTTAACTTACTTGTAAAATATCAGGTATGGCTTCAAAAAGTTCAAGCAGCTTGGTGAACCCATAGTACGCGAGCTTGCACTGCCGGCCAAAGTGGTGGTGGTAGGAGGGGATAAACTTGTGAAAGGGCATGCGGAAGTGGGGCTGGTGCCGCAGCAGATCGACAACATCCTTGGAGAACTGCTTTGTCCTTTCTATTTCGTCCTGAGTACGTTCTTGAGAGACAGAAAAATAAATCACGATCTTCTCCTCCCCACGGGCGTCAACATTCCTGCACGCAGCACACGAGTATGACCTGCCTTCCAGACACACACAGCCCGAGACACACAGGTGTGCTCTCCTCTGTGGCCGGTTCGTGAACTTGCTCCAGGGCAAACACTGGGAATTCCCTACACGCGTACACTAGAGCCTGAAAGGCACTCGTGTAATTTCATCTCACAAGCTGAAAATAACTACTCTGGTCCCTTGTACCCAGGCCAGACAGACAGACAGACAGACATGCAGTGCCCTTGAAATACGTGTACTGTGCTTGAAAAAGTAATCCAGAAATTACTCTCCAAAACCACAATTCTGCAGTCACATGCCTTTTGTCTACCCATCTGAACACTTCAGTCGAAATTGCTGGTAAGAAAAACTACCAGGCATCCAGTTTAACAAAAATACAGAGGAGGAAAAAGCTTGAGCTTAGATTTTTGTCTAAACTTGGAAACTACAGTAGGTAAAAGACTGGGATCACTTAGTTTAGCTTTGGAATACCAGGACGTCACGGACACCAGCGCTCTGGGGAGCAGAGTCTAAGAACCACTGGTCAGTAGCGGCAGGCATGCAAGACACTGTGGATTTAACTGTGTTTCCCGTATCTCCCTGAGCGCGCCTGGAACTACCAAGACGCGAAAGAAAAAACGTCCACTCCAGTCTTCTTTCCTTCTCAAGTGGACACAGTGAAGTCGCTCAGAGTTAAGAAGAGACAAGCAACAGCCATGATAACTTTTGGGTGGATAATTACAGCATAAACAGGTAGGCTGCGGAGGCATTTTAACACAAGGTCATGCGTTTTTTCGCTGTGGAGTGAATTCTGAAAACTAGCATGCTTTTCTTGTGACAGTGGCTTCACTTCCTCTCAAGAACCTAGGATCCCTGCATGGGAGACAGCAGTTTTCCGTGGAATCTCCAGAAGTCGTGGAGAAAGAGAAAGCGCCTCCCATGCGTAGCTCCACGCTAACCACTGGGCTAGACAGCTTTCTTCCAGAAAATGTCAGTCAACACACCTCTTTTGGGGATACAGATCACCATCTCACTGTCCTGCTGCGACAAGCAGATGGTCGTGTCTGGGATCTCTGAGACAATATCAATCAGCTCACAGACGCCGTATTCGGTGACATCCCAGTCCTTTGAGAAACACCTGGATTTTAACCAATGAAACGGGTCAAGAACAAACATCACTTTTCCAAAAAGAAAAAAAAAAAGCTCAACAGAAAAGTTAGATAATGATTAAAACTGGGACAAGGAAAAAAGTGTTCTCGAATATTTGCTTGTGTTTTTCCCCCCTTCTTACCAACTCACCAGTGATACGCCTGCGAGAATTCTCTCATGACGACCTGTTTGCTGGCTTGGGATTTCAGAAGTTTCAGTAGGTCCTGAGTGAAGCGCTTCACCTGAGCCCTGTGGGTGAGGGTCAACAAACGCTTGGAGCCCATTCCAAGAATCTGCAAAGCAAACACGGATTATACACTCGGAGGCCTTAGCTGATGCTGACGTCCTTGCTGGTGGCTCCTCCTCTCTCCTCTCACGGCCCTCAGAGCACAGCAACCCTACGTGTGAGATCTGCGTTCTGAAACACAAACAGACCCACAGAATGTAGACCGTCCACACAAAAATGCTCCAGGGGTCTGGGCCTGCACTCCCTTTCCCAGAGTCACAAGCAAAAAAGAGTGTTAACAGTTGGGGCGACCAATTTTGTCTCTAAAGTTTTCAGAGCACTTTACAAATGGGAAGCTATTAACTCTGTCAGTTACCAGGCAAAGACTTCGCCAGCTCAGTAACTGGTCTTCACCTCACTCATAGGAAAGGTAACCCACGTGCCCCGCAGCGCCTTGCTAACAGCACAGCTCTAGGCAGGGCTGTGCTAGCGAGATCAGTCTGGAGGGGTCAGAAGGAAGACACTCCTCAGTGCTCTAAGGAGCTCCTTTCAGCCAGGCCTGCGTAGTTTTCTGAACAACCGAGGAGCCACCTTGCTCCTGCACGCTAAAGCCTTACGGAGGACGTTCTGCTCGGAACTGTCTGTCTAGGAATTAGGTCACCAGCTATTCCATTTCCTGGGATGGAGTAGCTAAAGCCACAGAAGAACATTGTTGTCTCTAGACCAGTAATCCCTGAGCACTGCTTACCTGCAACACGTGAGGCACTGCTTCTAGTAACTCGATCAGCTTGGAATAGCCATAGTCCGACACCCGGCACTGCTTGGCAAAGTGGTGGTGATAGGAAGGGATGAAGTTACTGATTGGTATGACGCAGGAGGGCTGACTCTTCAGCAAGTCGATCACTTCTCTGCTGAACTGGATCAGCTGGGGGTTACCTACAGGACTTTTAGAACGCAGAAGCCAAGGGTCTAGACATGTGGGGAGCAAAACAGGACACACGTGAGACAAAGCATGACGTCACCAGCTGAAAGAAAGGTAGCTGACCTTGGACTCCTCACTGGAGCTCATCACGGCCAAGCAGGCCAAACAAACTGCAGCTCGCCTCTCGGCGCCACACGCAAAAGACTAATCCAACCTATCTACAGGCTGCAGGTGCTCTCCTACCCTTCTCAAAGTCAAGTAGCCAAAGTACAGCACAGTTCTCCACAGCGTTAGCTTAGAGCAAAAGCGAAAATACACAGGAAGTTTCCACCTATAAACTGGCTGCATTTCAAAGATACATTTGCAATTTGGTCATGTGGGACACACTTTCCCACAGAAATAGGAGCCAAGGCGTCATCAAGCTGACGAGCCTGATTACCTCAGAGAGGAGTAAAAACACTGCCCGGGAAACCGCTCACATAAAACTAGCATGACATGAAACTAAGAAACGGGTTTTTGCATTTATCTTAAATGTTCATGTGAGCAAGAAAAAGTTTTCATTATGAAAGTATGCAAAGTCACAAGGACACTTTCTAAGGGACTAGCGGGCTAGAGACCCAGGACAGACAGGAGGGATGATGCCCAGGGAGAGGCTGGAGGAGGTAGGGGCGAAGCTTGAGGCAAGTATTCTCCTCTAAGAGCCTCCTGTTCCAACAGATTCCCTGTTATCCTTCAACGTTCCTCCTGTGGGGGCAGGCGGGAAACAAGTGTGGGGGCCAAAGGAAAGAGCTGTCCTCAGCGCCCTGTCCCCAGGCAGCGGGCTGGATGCTTGCCCAGAATCAGACACCCACCCCAATCGAACTTCAACTGTTCCGGTTCTTTTAAGTGAAATTTAGTTTTACTTTTATCAAAGTCAGAGATGCCGACCGAAATGAATTTCAAAGGTAAATCTGCATTAAAAGAACCCGTCTCCAAATGCTTGAAACGATTTTTAAAAGGTCAGTTACGTGACAAGCCAGTAAGTTCCACAACAGGTATCTAAAGAGATTTGTAACTGTGGAAATTGGGGTTTGACGTTTCCTGCATAATCGATGCTTGCACTCTGAAAAGGTCTGGTTCTGCCAAACCTTCAGCACTTGAGAAAGCAGTTTTTAAAAGGTCAAAGGTGATGCCCACGGTGCTGCACGCTGGGCAAGCAGTGCTGCCGTTTAAGAGAAAAGCCTCCAGCCTCCTCACAGCAGATGGTGGCTCAGGAGGGCCAAACAGCTGAGACCTACCTGTGTTTGGAGGCGGGGGCTTGTTGTGGATCCATTTCACTACTTTGACACCGTTCTGTGCGGAGGCGATGTTCACTCCGGGGACGCAGGTGATGACGTGCTCTAAGGGCACACCCCCTCGGTTTTCCTGCATCACTTCTAGCTTGCCGAATTCTGCGGCATAGCAATCTGGAAAGCTGTGGTGGGGGGTGGGGGGGAGGTTAATGAAACTGTGGACAAGCAAAGCACCTGCTAAACAGAAGCCTTTACTTGAACGTACCCAGAAATCATTTGTCTAAACACCCAACACCTGGGCTTGAACATTAAATGAAGGCCCAGGGGCAATCACTGTGGCATCTCCCTGTGCAGCCTTCTGGTGACACCAGGAATTCCTGGGCAACTTCCCAGCAGGGGGGGTAAAAGATGAGGCAACCAGGTTCCAAGCCAGTTACTCCACTGCCCTGACAGATCAGTGGCCTTCGGGCAACTTAGCTGTGTTGGCCCTGTGCTACGTCTACCTGTGGCCGCTGCAAGTGAAATGGACTTTTGGAGATGACTTTTCTCTCTAGAATGTTGAACTCTACTGTTAAGTGAGGGTGTGTGCACTTTCCCATCACGTGTGGGTAATCGTTTCAGCACGGACAACAATCTGACCTCTGTGAAGAAGAAACCGTCAGACGTGTTTCCGAAACCATTTCCAAAACTGCTCAGTTTTGGAATTTTTACAGTTTTTACAATTCCAAGTAAAATTGGAATAAATCTTTAAATTCATTCAGTACTGAACCAGTCACCCTGGACTCATGGGCCACCAGGATTCTATCATCCAGAACCTACCCTTCTACCTGAGCCTGGAGTGAGGGGATGTACTCTGACCCGCAGGCTAACACCATTAGGATGACGGCTCCACAATACTGGCTGGGGGCAGGGGTGCAGGCAGGAGGCAGACCTTCTTGAGAGAAGACAGCTGGCACTTCACGGAGCTCACCTCAGTAAAGGCACTGTGCCCTCATGCGTCTGCAGCAGGCTGTGGACCTGGGGTGCGAATGTCTTCAAAGAGAGAATCACAAATGGGATCTTGTAAGAGTCTGGATCGAATTCGTGTTCACTGCAAAAAGAGAACACAAGTTACCTGACAGTTCTCCAGAGTCTAAAATGTTCGCCAGGTAATTTGGACAGGTACCGAGTGACCTTATACCAAAGGATTATTTCTTGAGGGGACGTGTGGGCTACCTGAAGTCCTTATTGGAACAGTGCTGTCTGCAGATGGGCTCGTGGTACTCTAACTCTTCAAATATAATTGGGCTGCAATTTGTCGAGGAGCCCTCGTGCGATTGGGAAGACCCCAGGGGGCTCTGCCGGGCCTGGCTGCTGGGTAAGAGACACACCAGTCTTCCGTTTCCTTGCTCACGGACGGCAACTGTGTCTGTTAATCTGTACAAATCTGACACATTCAACTTGTGTCCAAACCTAAAAGCAAGGGGAAAAGATTCTGACTTGACGAGAACACTTTAATTATACAGAACACCTCTCCTGTTTTAAATGAAGGACTATAACCAAGAACGAACTGTTCCACTGTTCTTAGAAAGTAAAATTGGAATAAATCTTTAAATTCATTCAGTACTGAACCAGTCACCCTGGACTCACGGGCCACTCGGATTCTAACATCCGGAACCTACCCTTTACCTGAGCCGCTTCTGTAAATGACTTTACCTAATTCCCAGCTGGACATCACCTCTTTCAACGTGGCTCCCCTTCACCTCCAAATCCTTCTTCAGAAGAGAAATTCCCCAATTCAGTACCCGCTCACCTCACTACTCCTCAACCCCATCACTCATGCTTCCTCCCTCAACCACCCCCCTGATCGGTACCTTTCCTAACCTGGAGCTTAAAGGCACATGCTGGGAAGGCAAACACGTTTGAGCTCACATCCTGACTCAATCTGTGTGACCCCCGTCAAATTACCAACTAATCTGGCCTCAGTGTTCCTATCCATAAAATGGGGTGATTGTGGCAGCTCACAGGGGTATGTATGGATTAAAGGCGGTTATGTGTGGGGAGTGTGAACACAGTAAGCGCTCACTGAATGTCAGGGCTAGCTTCTTCCCAGAACCCTACATGTGTGCTCAGATTTTCCCTCTGCCCACAGACTTGTCTACCCCCCACCCCCTCATGCTGTCCCATTCTAGTCCTGAATTCACTCCTTCTTCCCTATAATGAAAATAATCCCCTGCTGTCTCACCATCTGTTAGCCCTTCCCTCCAGGATTTTATGGCAGGACTGTTGAGGTGGCTCGCCCATCACCAGCGGCCTCCTCTTCCCCCCAAAACCTCACACCATCTCCTCAGCACCCCTGATGCTGCAGGCCACCCCAGATTCCTGATGTGCTCTTTGCACAGATCCTGGGAACGCCCTCACCTCTGGCTCTCACCCACATCCTGCCCCTGGTGGCAGAGCCCATCCGGCTCCACCCTTTGCTCTGGTTCTCCCTGCGGCTCTGATCTCCTCTGCTCCCCATGCCTTTCGGGATCATGGTTAGACAAACACATCTTCGGAGCTGACATCTTTCTCCAAATGTGCACACTTCTCCACCTAGACATCCAATGGCCCCCCCAAACTCCTGTCCCACACCAAGATCAAAAACTCATTGCGCCGCCTCCTCAACGTATCTCCATTTCTCTCTTTCTTTGACCCAAACAACCACCCAGTCATCCAGGACACCCACGTCTACTTCTCACCACGCCTGCTACATCAGCCTGGTCTCTCTGGCCTGTTTCACAGACCTCTCAGATGCGCGAGGGGTCTAGTTCCCTTCATTCCAACAGCACCTGCTTGGAACCGGAACTGCTCCAGCCCTCTCCCCACCGCCTCCTCCCCTGCCCGGTGATTCCATCACAGACACTCCTGCCGCCCAAAGAGTCTTCCTGAAGCCAGGTTCCCATCAGCACACCTCTCCTGGGCCCTCAACTCCCACACTCCCACGGCTCCCGCATTCACACAATCAGGGTCCAGCACCCGGTTCTCCCATCCTCTGCATGCGCTAAGCCTTCCCTCCTTCCTACTGCGCCTTCTTCATGACCATCTACTTTTTCTAGATCATGGTCTGTGAGCATCTTCTCTTCCAGGCAAAAGCTCCTCAAGGAAGAGGCTGAGTTTTCCAGCTCTGCATCTTCCACAGAACCACCTTCCACCAGGTCTTGCTGCGCATCTGCTCTGAGCTGGCTACTGAAGCTATGGTGTCAGGTCAGCTCCAAGCCCGTTATCCCCGAGCTTACACCCTACATGGGGCTCAAAAATGTCTACCAGATGAATAACAAAACTAACCAGCCAACTGGGCAAAGAAATTAAAGGACAGATTTGGGGACTGAGGTTAAACCTGGCTACCAATGAAGTTTTTAAAACGTAGGTGAACGTCGAAATTTAAATCTAAACATCAGTATCTTGTTCCCTTTACCAGGCTGCAAGAGTCACTGCCGTGGTTTTATGCACGGGCATCACCCATCAATATTAACGGGACTAACGCAGAAGGAAACCTAACTTACTTTTTCTCGTAGATATCTGTAAACTTAAACAGAGGCAGGCAGCAGGCAGGCGCATCCTGAAGAACAGACATCGCTTCCGCGCTGTAAGACAGAATTTGGGCCCATCAGAGCACACACGACCACTTCCCCCACCCGAGTTGCATTTTAAAAACTAGAGTCCATAGATCTGCCTGCACCGGGTGTAAACAAAACACACTGACCCATTTCTGACAGGTCCGAACATACTCTCCAAAAAACTTACTAGGGGCAAGGCAAGGAGAGCATACTAAGTCACACACTGGGATTTTTGAGACTCAAGCACGGAGTTTTCACATCTTTGGATCTGAAAGACACCGGCTACTCAGTGAGACAAACACCCTGTTAATTCAGAGCAAAGAGCAGAACAGCTTGTGCCAGAGATAAGGGAGAGGGATTCCCACAGTTGAGGATACACAACTAAAAACAGTATCATCTCAACTAAGGCACCCAAAAAACACTCAGCAGGGAAAGAAAGTCAAACTGTTCAGAATGACTGGCTTTAAGCCATGGATTATGGATCATTTTCTTTCTTTTCACATTCTTGAAATTTCCTAATTTTCTTCAGTGAGGATTACTTTTATCTTAAGTTGATGATTAAAAACTCAATTAAAAGTAATAGTGAAGGACATGTCAGAGAAAAGAGCTTTGCACATCCAAACATTCAGGAGTCCTGTCCTACTGGGAGGTCCCCCCAAAGCAGGGAGATCCAAAGGAGCAGCAAAGCTTACTACGACTAAAACTACCACCAGATCCCTAAGATTGACAGTCGGATGCAAACTGAGGGGACAGTTGTCTACCGGACATTGGGGTACGTCTGCCAGTTGACGCTTGGAGCTGCGCAGACTGACCTTCATAGATTAATTCCCCTCCTGCGAGATCAGAGGCAGTGTTTCAGACTGTCCAGGTTCACACACCTTTACTGTAGAGCCCACTATTTTTAGAAACTCTATGGGTGTGTTGTGCACAATTTCCCTCCTCGGTGCCTGCCAAGTTTAAGCTGCACGTCACTTTTGATTAATCATTGGCGCAAGCATCAAATCATTTTAACTAGCTTGTCTCTAACTCTAACAATGGAGAATAGCATTACTGCTTATGTAATCCTCACAAGCAGGTCATGAATGTGATGAAGTCTATTTTTAACTACTTCCAAAATTGTTTCTGGGCCAAAATGTTATTTCCTAAAGTAAATGTTGTGTTTGATTTTTACCTCAGTAAAGAGAGTGATTTATTAGCAGCTCCTGTGGCAAGGGACACCAGGATCTTCTTGCTGCCAATTTTGTATCTGTGGAGGCTATTCACCGCGCTGATTGCTTCTTGCAAGTTCTCCATCTGAACAATCGCCTTGAGCTGGTAATCAGTGTGGGGGCTGAGTTCAACGCTCCTCACCTGCGGCAGTGAAAGGAAGATGGCATGCCGTCGGCCCAAGCCTGTCATCCTAAGACTGACGGCAAATCATCACGGAGCACACCCGTGATGTCAGTGCTGCTGCAAGGCAGCCAGCCTGAACTCTGCCCTTCTGAGGACCAGAACCTCAGTGAGCGGGAGGTGACCTCAAAGACTCGACACTGGCTTGGCCCGGCATGGGCTCTGGCCCACACAGCTCTCCAAGGCAGTCTCGGGGGTCAACATACACGGGGTGTGTTCAGGGTCTTCTCCAGACCCCGCAAAGGCCTGGGGCAGAGCCATTTTACCAGTGGGGCAAAGGCATTTTTAGCACGTGGCATCTAAAAATGGAGTCAGAGGTGGTACAATATTAACCGAGCCAAGGTTGTTTAAGAATCTTCTTTCTGGCTTACCAGCCGGAGCTAACTAAAACCACGAGATCAGTGTTTCTTTCCCAGAGTGCCATTTAAATTCCTGCCCGGAACCTCAGGTGCTGCTCTGCGGGTTTCTTGCTGTCTGGGGCTGTGCCTGGAAGCTGCTCGCACAGCACCGCCGAGCAGACCAAGGAGAGGGAGGCGCGCCAGCTCCGCAGGGACCCTTCTGTCCCGCGACAGCCCTGGGCTGAATTACTCCTCTCGAGCTGAGGCCAGCAGAGGCGAGACCAGGCAGGAACGAGAGGAGAGCTCACCTTGCCGTGCCTGGAGAAGGCCTCCTGCACGAGCTGCTGCAGCTCCTTCCGCGACAGCCGGTAGTCTATGTTGCTGATCTGGATGTCGGCGCCGTTCGCAAACGGGTCCGGGCCGTCGGCTCCGCCGCTCGAATGCACGATGTTGAAAGCAAGGGGCGAGGCTCTGTTTACAAGGTTTGGAGACATACTCCTGCTTAAAACACACAGATTGGCAGTTTTAAAAACCTGTTATTTTACTCATTTAGTTCCTAGCATTTAGACTTTGTGTGAAGCTACATAGAAAAGTCGCTTACCACAATACAATTCGGTTTTCCAATGTGTTTTTTATCTTAAATATATACTGATTGAAACTTACTGTCAAAAGTACTACCTGTTGACCCCTTGGTAGTTAACAGTTAATTTCACATCAAACAGTCTCTCACTGGCATGTTTAAAGTTAAAGGCAGACCCGAAGAATTACTTTTCCACTTTGACCATCTACTCTTAGGAAATTAGCTTGAGACAGCAGTTAGGGGTTTAACCTCCCCCAGCTCTCAAATTGCTGCATGGTCTTGCTCCTATGGGGCAGTCCTTCTCCATATAAAGAAAACTTTATGTGACTTTTTAGATGAATTCTGCAGGCCCAAAGTCACTTTCTACAATGACTCTCCATCAACTCAGCAGGACAAACACCACGCTGGGAGGGGCCTGGGATGCAACGTGGCCTCTTGGCTCCCAAGCCTCCAGGACTACCCAGGGAGTTTAGAGGCTCAGGCGAGTGTCTCATGCATACTGATAGTGGCTCAGAGACCTTTACTCCCCAGCTGGCCTCCCCTAACTACGCCATGGGTAAGAATAAACACCGCATGTCTGCTATGGGCTTTGCTCACAACACGGCAAGGAAATAAATGGTAAGAACGTCTAAATGCGATCGTGGACCAGGGACTCCAACTGGCTTTCTCTCTGACCCCTGCTCCCAAGATTCCCAGGTGGAGGAGGGGGCAATGATGACAAGCACGGTCCCCAAAGGACGAAAAAGGGACTGGGGGCCAAGGTGGGGAGGCTTCTCTTCTCCTTTATGTGCTTTGGCATTGCTTTCATCCTTTTAAACATTCTTTTGTCATCCTTTCATTTTTTTTTTTATTTTTTAAAGATTTATTTATTTATTTATGCATACAAGCTGCGGTACAGGCCAGAGGCGTGGGGCAGCAAGAGGGTTCACCAGAGACAGAGTGGGGAGCAGAACAGGCAGACTGACTGAAGCAGACTGCTGAGGGGAGCAGCGGGTGAGACAGGAGAGGTCTGCTGCGCCATGTGGGAATCTCCCCAGCTGGGCGTCGACTCGTGCCTCCGCTGCCGACAGCTCCACAGCGCAGCGCTTAACTGCTGCACCACCAGGGAGACCCCTCTTTTGTCCTCCTTTCTACTCCGGAGAAGCTCCCACCATCCCCACACTGCCCCTCAATGGATCAAGAAGCTAGACTTACCGAGAAGACCAAGACTGGGATGTGAGCAGAGGCCCAACCTGCCTGGAGGCAATCAATTTGCTAAAAGCAGACGGGTAACTCACTTGGAACATCGTCTCCTCTTTATCTTTCTTCTCTACAGGAGAACTAGTAACACTCCGGGCACTGAGGTTCTCTTTTCTAATGGAGGGGGAAATAGAAGGGCAAAGGTCACTCGGCTTCCTTCCCATGAAACAAGCAACTCCGAGAAAGAGTAACTCGACCTACTTCAGGGTGCTTTTGTAAACAGACTCTGCCATCCCCGGGTTTTTAGGGCTGGGCGCCGCGGCACTTGGGTGTCTGTGAGCAGGGGCTCCCAGCCTCAGGGGACCTTGCGGGGGCGCACAGCTTCTAGTGCCCGGCTTGGACTCCAGGCGGCACAGCTCCTTGAAAGAGACAGATGGGGGGGAATTGATCACTGAAACACGCGGCACGTGTCAGACCACGCACGTACAGAAAACACTCGAATGAGTATCATTCCAAACCCAAATTTAAAAAGGACAGGTCAACAGCAAGCAGGCACAGGAACTCAGAAACCAAACCTACCATAAACTTCAGAGAGCAAGAGGTATCAAAATTACCTGTAAACTTTTAACATTTGCATTTTTGGCAGCAGATCCCGAATGTGCCTGCACCCCTTTGCCAGGCATGGCTTTGGCACTGGAAGATTGTTCACTTGCATCTTTGATGAGGCACAATTTTGGATTCTTAAGTTTTTTGGGAGACTTCACTTTATCAGCATTTGCATTTGAACTCTTTGTTTCACAGAGTTCTCTACTTTTTGGAGTAAAGGACACAATGATCCTATTACCAAAGACATCTTCGTTTTCCATTCGCTTCTGAGCCCGTTCTGCACTATCTTGGTTTATGAAGCGGAGAATCGCGCTGCAGCCTGTGATACTCAGCACTTTCCCTCCACAATTGTCGGACAGGCGTCTGAGCCTGTTGCTGATGCTCTTGCCATCTTTATTTGTTGGTAGGTTATAGACATAGAGCAGAGTGTGGCACTGCTGGTACAGGGGAAGAGTGTTACCACAGGTTAAGTCAAGGGCACACCTTCTATCACAAAATAGGAAGAACAATGAGTCATCTCTCAATTTAAGCTAGTGACCTGGGAAGGGAAGTAACAGTGATTTAGAACAGACAGAGTAAACTAATTTAGTGCAGGAAAGGTAATGAAAGCTTTTTAAAAAGCACTCATTTTAAAAATGTATCTTCAATTATTACACTAGTGAAAGAAACATATCTGGCAAGATTTAGTGTCCTGAATATTCCAGGTCTTTTTTTTTTTTTTCCCTAAACCATGAGGCTCTCCCAAGTGGGCAATCTTGTACCTAACAGACCACATTTGACTTAGTCTCCCAGGTTAGAAAAGTGAGTGCCAAAAGAAGCAGGAGGAAGGAAATCTAGTTACAGCCAAAAGACCAAAGTCACAATGAACAAGAAAAGTGAGTTAGGAGAACAGCTCAGAAGACTAAAGTAGGGCCTGAGTATTTTGCCCCTTTGCCCCTTCTGGTACCCCCAACTGCGGATCATCCTTAGCACGTGGATCATCCTTAGCACGTGTTTCACGTCGGGGAGACTCTAGGCTTGCTGGGTATCAGGGAGTGCACCGGGACCAGCAGCACAAGGTCTCAACTGGGGAGACCCGGGGGCCAACCTCTGCTCTGCTGCCAGGAGCAGTGTGGCCACAGGACTTGTTTTCTTTCCCAAGTACTGACTTCTCCCTCCCGAAAAGTTGCTCATTGGATGAGACGGTTTCTAAGGTGCTTCTGTAGCCCCAAAGCTACTAAATTATGCTAAGCATTTCATGTATGGGAATTTCATGTACAGGCTGCACACCCAACAGTTCCTCCCCATTCCCGCTGTTTCTTCACAAGCTACACGCATTCTCCACACCGCGTGCACCAAGCTCAGCATCGCGATACACACTCCTGCCCCACATTAAGATTATCAGAAATGTTCATCCTGCTCATTCTCCAATCCTGGGGCTTAACAGACTACAGGTGTAGCTATCGCACTCCTAACTGTGCACGTGTGTGAGGGAACACAATTACAGAAAAGACCCAAAGGCATGCTGGAGCCCAGGCACTAGATGCCTGGGAGGCGTATAGCTGCTCTGTTCATGTCACTCCAGCCATGCCAGTGTGTGCAGACCGTCACCAGATTTTTTACCTCTAATACCTAGAAGGAAATGAGCAGAAACTCTTACTCTGTCACTCCCACCCACTGCTAGTTGGACACTGGCAAGTGGCTGTTCGTAAGGTGAATCCCTATGATATTTTGAAAAAATTAAAAGCAAAATTCATACCTATCAATTCCCTATATATCTGTAAAGGAACGTTTCTAAGCTTTATTTCAAAATCTGGCCTCTTGTAAAGAACAACTTCACCTAACTTCATCTAACATGGGAATACGAACCGACTTACCGGCATCTTGAGTGGTAACCTGGGGGGCAAGTCAGAAATGAACTCTTCAAATCTGATCAGCTCGTTAGCGTGATGCAGCAGTGCTTCTGAGGCCTGGTTTTTATGGACCAAAATGATGTGGAAACCATGCCTGTGTCTCAGGTCACTAAGTTCCAGTGCAAAATTGACATCAGCTGAAAGAAAAGGTCCAGCCCCCACCCCAAGCATTAGAAACACTGGACAGACAGACCTCTCTCCTGACATCCAGGGAGAAGAATGGCTGGACTGTGGTCAAGTTGCTCCCCCTCTCCCCTTTCAGAATCCTAAGATACACGTTACTTTCACTAGTAAAAGGGAGCAAATATAGCATTTGGGCAAGCCTCAGCTCTAGGAATTATTCATCTTGGAACTTTTTAATTAGCAATACTAGACTGGGGAGGGGGGCAGGGCAGAAATTACAAAACTAAAAAAAAAAACCAAAACAAAAACCAGATCTGGCCCCACAAGAAGCCTTGCTCAAGTTTCAAGAAGATTCCACTTTTCTTTTCCCAAGCAGCGCTCAGAAATAAGCATAAATCTGTACCAGGCATTTCAGCCTTTTTGGAGGCACATTTACTTTATCGTGTTTTCGGCCTGTCATTCCCACTGTGAGTCAAGCTGGGGCCAGCGAGCGTGTCTACACTTACTTGACACGAGGACCACCGTGGCTGGAGCAGTGTGCGTGTTCGCAAACCTCCGCAGACTCTGGCGGAGCTTGTCGTCAGCTGCGTTCTTGGCGGTAGCGTTGATGTGGGCGACGGTTACCTGCGTGCAGTAGTAATAATGATAAGCAAGAGCTGAGCTTAGAAGCCGCTACACAGCCGACCACACCTGAACAGACACTCGTTGAGGGAAGAGACTTTTATTATTATAGCCACTAGGATGAAAAAAAAAATCACAACCAGATCTCAATTTCAAAACTGGGTCTTTGTATGCATGAACTGGGTCCGTATTTACCCCTGCTCTCATCTCTCATCGTCTGCTTTTGTACTTTATACAGTCCCCTTTCAGAAAACAGGTAGAGAAAAAGAAGTGAAATGTGAAGTAGTGGAATTTGCTCCAGTAGCTTTTGCCAGCAATTTGAGGGTGGCAGAGACTGCGGTGAAATCGGGGTATTTGCTATCACCTCTTTTTGCTATACATTGACTCTGGCTTTCAGGCTCCAGGTTAGGCTGTGGGGGATGGTGAGGCACCTGCCCCAAAAGGTGCTAAAATGTGTTTATTCTTCTTAAAGCGATCAGGCTCACACTTAACAGTCTCCAAAACAAAAGTTGTGGCTTGAGAGGTATGTCAACGACATGCCACACGCAATAGGATTTGTTAGTTTTTATGAGATAAATTTATAATTTTTGACTACAACATGGTACATCAATAGGATGACTTGTAAGGGTCAAAAGAACTAAATTTGACTTCTAGCTGAAGAGCACAGATTGAGGCCAGACAACCTAGATTTAAATCCCAGTCTTCTTCGTACTGTCTGTGTGATCTTAAAAAAGTTGCTGACCTTTGCTCAGTTTCACTTGTACATTTCAAATGAACCCTATGAGCCCTGCTCATAAAGAGGTTATGAAAAAACAAAGGAAAAATACATATATGTAACCATTATACCTGCGTAATACTAAATATAAGTGGCACTATTGAAAGGTCACACATGATTAGATGATTTCAAGTACTTTAAAAATAATTTAGTTGTAGTTTAGTACAAATGCTTACTATTCAACAAATTTTGCAATGGAATTCATTTTTTTTTAAATCACACGTACTTATTCTACCATATTAAATTAAATATGTTTTTACCTGGCAATTATTCAGCTCTTGAATAACTTCTTTGTTTTCTTTACTGATGTCACAGACACAGATGAATTCTGCTTCTCTGTGGCCTTTAAAAAACTTCTCACGGATTCTCTGCACAACAGCAGTAGCTGAGCGGCCAGAGGGAACCGAACAGTTTTCAATATCCCAGAAAACCCCAATGGGTGGTAAGTTTTCTAGCACCTGTCCGGCTAGCGCAACTTCCGGTGACCCTGAAGAAATGTGAACACTTTCAGTTACACAGTGAAACGGAAATGGCAAGTGAAAACAAAACAGGGAGAGCTACACCTAGCGTTCCCAGTGGCAGAAAAACGAAATTGACTGACGTTGAAGGAAACCAACCTCAGTGATTGACCTAACAAGACAACCCCGAGTGGCCATTGTGCTCCATGATTACGCCTGTTTTTCATGAGAGAGAATGATTCTAAAGGTCAAGTTACTCTAAGGCCACAACAGGTCCCTTGCAAAGTGGGAGCCATTCTCAGGGCGAGCAGTTATGCTTCTCGAACACTGGCACGTAGGTGAAAGGACGCTGCAGCTCTGGGACTGGATTCTCAGACTCCACCCACACGGGCCTGCTCATT
Source organism: Scalopus aquaticus (assembly GCA_004024925.1). Classification (NCBI taxonomy): domain Eukaryota; kingdom Metazoa; phylum Chordata; class Mammalia; order Eulipotyphla; family Talpidae; genus Scalopus; species Scalopus aquaticus. The sequence continues at coordinate 63,570 of PVIJ01000717.1, read as the reverse complement.
CCGCATGGAAGAACAATGGAGGTGCCAATGGGTGAAGTGGTTACACTGTCCTTGATTTTAAAGGATTTTCAACACTGCATTAACATCTGGTGTAATGTCATAAAAAATGTTTTCAAAAAATAAACTATCACGTGAACCACTGTTGGGTTTTCAAACCACTTAGGTTTTCAAATATTGTTTTTAACTGCAGTTCCATTACTAAATCTGCTTGAACACTAAGTACTTCTAAAGCATGCAATCAGCCAGTGTGGTTATGGACCTAAGCCGTCACCACGTCCCTCGCGCACTTATTCTCCTAACATAATCCCCGTTTTTCAATCTCACACAGCCTCAGACCAACACAGAGGGAGAATTACTTACAGTCTATAAAAAAAGATTTTTACCAAAAGATAGAAATGGAGACTCACATATATGGCAGCTTTAGAATCACAAGGAATCTTTTAAAGGCAATTAAATGCAGTGTTAGTACCAGATATTGAACACTATTTAAATATGCACATTTTATACCATACTGTCATTTACCAAATTTCGAAGCGGCTTTGCCTAGACTGGTCGCCAATAACAACGTGGTCTCCTTCCCTGTTCCTTTGGTTCCACAGCCATTACACAGAGGAATAGTAACAGGTGCAGTTTGAGTATTTGGAGGTGGTATATTTGGCCAGACTTTAGCAGCATCAATTATACTATTTCTTGCCGGCTGTTTTAAAATTTTTTTAAAGAAAGGAGGAGGTTTCAGATAAATCATTTCAGAACCTAGAGGGATAGACAACAACTGAAAACACATTCCAAGTGTTTTTCCCTTTTCACCTGCTAACCTCTGATTAGCTGCGTTTTCAAACCATCTTTCCCAGAACGACTAACTATTCATTAATAAACTGACTTCAAGAAGAAACTTGAGATAATCAGGGGAGATAGTCATAGGATGAGATCTTTCTATTCTGAGGCCTGTGCCTGCTGGGATGGAGGCCTTGTTCACACTTTACATAAAGGGGGCTCAAGACTTCACCAGAGCCTGGTGGGACCGAGGTCAAATTTCAGATTCCCCAAATGATTACAGTAGAACATGCAGTGACCCACATTACTCAAGTGGGTCCATGTATAAGCTGAGTGTTGGTTATAAGAAATCACAACTGTGCTTTAGCGTTTAAAGACAGAACAGACCACACGACTTGGTCAAATTAGGTTCACGCGTGGGAAACACATCACAAGAGGCTCTGAGAACACCAACTGCCTGGATAATTATGCTGCACGTTTTTGGATGGTCCCTTCCATGCTGTCCTATGCTTCTTTCAGTGCAGTAGAAGTTATGCTGACGGGGACAAAGCTACACCATGGAAGAACCCAAGATTTTCAAGATATATACCCACTTTTAAAATGTCATTCCTCAAAACTGAGCTGCACCCAACATAACACATAAAAAGATACAAACCTTGTTTAGACAGTCTTCGCAGTAAAGTGAGCCCTTTAGACAAACCGGAGGGACCACATTTAGGTGCAAAGAGTTGGTACACAAGTGAGGCGTCAGCTCCGACTGTGAAAGGTGCTCTTCCAAATGCCCGGGAGCCCCACTTGTGAAATCAGAACAGGGGAAATAGCCAGCGGAGGTGCAGCCCTGAAGAGCCGGAAACTGATGCAGCTTGTGCACAGTACCGTGACACGACTGGAAATGGAGCTTTCCACAGCAGGGCAGGTGTTTGCAGGAAGACAGGTTACTTTCTAGACACATGCTAGGAAAGTCACTTGCGATGCCGGCTAAACTGTTCCTAGCTGAGGCCTTCTGGAGTGAAGATGCAGACTGGAAAGCAAACCCTGAGCCTACCTGACACGTGATCGTCCCAGTGCTTTGCGAATCTAAGAGCGCGCCCGTGTGAATCAAGCCACCACTGCCTCCGCTCCCACCACCGCTCCCACCAAAATGCATTGGTGAAGTGGAGGGCTCATTAGTGCAATGGGCACAGCAGCTTACTTTGGGGACAGCTGAAAGCTGTATTTTAGGTTGCTGAAGAGAATGAATATCTGGAAGTGGGACTGCTGGAAAGAGTTTAGAGCCAGCATGAAGGGGAGATGGTACATCCTTTAATTCCACGGCAACTTTCTTGCTCTCCATGTAATCTTTCTGAGAAAAGAAAACCAGAACACGAGTTCATCTTAGGAGGCAAGTCATGTTGGGTATTCACATCCTACTGCATTCAAAAATGGAAACAGTATTCAAGGCTGTTTACATCACTCCGTCACAGCCAGGTAAAACAGAATGGCAGCAAAAACCGGGGGCATTCTTCAGAGGGCTGCGGGACATGAACATCAAAACAGACAACTAAAATGAGGACTGTGTTCTTCCTGAATTTTAAGAGACCTGGAGAGGAGGTCTGTTTACATCATCAGCAAGCAGGGCTACTGCAAACCTTGTCTATTTCAGTGACTTCCCTTTGCCTCTTCTGAAGGTAAAACGAAATGGTATGAAAACAACCTAGTCATAAATAGCATTCCATAAAGATGGTTCACGATCAAAGTGCTTTGAGCAAAATCATTCCTGCAGTCGGACCCTGAGGGATTTATGTGAGGTATTTCAGAGGAAGAGAACATTCCAAAGATTATGAATGAGATCAGTCATCTGTTCAACTGGGACATCCACAGAAAGATTTGTAAACCTGTTGCTGACAATATTCGGCAATTCCTAAGAGAGCATGAGCTAATGCCACAATGCAAACAATCATTCTGTCGCCAGGGAAAAGATTTAGAGTAATTAGAAAGCTATCTGGGAAAAAGAAGAGAAATAATCTGCCAGATGCCTGCAAGACACACGAGGCCAGGATATTTATAAAGATGCTAACATTGCTTTGGTGGCAGAAGCTGGGTATGAATATGATACTCAGTGGTGCTGTGACCTGGGATAAGGTACTTGTCTACACTTGTTTCTTCACCCTTCAACTGGAAACAATAGAACATATCTCCTAAATGGGACGGTGCACACAAAGCACTTAGCAGAATACCTGGCCGCTGAGAGGGCATCTGACTAATCAATAGCCTTCCTGAGTGGACATGCAGGTACTTTTAAGACAGAGAGGATGCCCTAATCTGCTGATGAGACACGCTCATCCCTCAGTGCACAGAAGGAGCCATCTGACTGCTGTGATTTCACACTCTGTGCTGTGATTCTGCACCCACCCGGGAGAAATCTGGATTTTCAGTGAGACTTTTCCCAAAGGAGAGGAAATAGCAATGGGGTGACCAGTCGCAAGCAGTGTTTTGCCCTCCTGGTAAATACAGTTCAGGCTGGAAGTTAATTCATTGGCACTGTGATTTATATAGGTCTAGTCTTTATGGGCAACATTATTCTGAGTTGTTCTTCCCTGACTGTACTCGATTTTGGATGCCACCGACAAAATCCAGTTTCTGGATCTATAAAGCGCAGAGTGGGGTTCTGTGAGACTCCATGAGGAACACACCTGCCATCCCATGAAGCCCTGCATGAGCGGCCCTGCCTCGCTGTCAACTGTCCTTAGAGGAAAACACTCTGAAGTGACTCACAACACTGCAACCAAGCAACCAAAACAACTATGTAGTAAAAACCTAGAGGCTGTGGGGGACTTGATATTTTCAAAGTTAAATAATATTTCTATATAATTCATAGTAAGGCCTCATTTAAATCCCAAACAGCGAAAAATAGAAAGGTTGTAAGATGCTTGAAAGAAAAATGAGAAACTGTCAAAATCACCGTGAATAGTCACAGTAGAATTTAACTATCCAAAAGAAACACTAAATAGGGAAAAGACTGTTGATAAAGCTGTATCAATCTTTCCTTGATTGTGAGAGTTAGAACTCAGAAGGCTGCAGTAAAATAGTATTTCGCACTTTCCTCTGAACGTACACTACAACATATGCTTTCTCTTTGGAATCTGTGACTTTAATGAGAAACAAACTGTCCCCAAATTTTATCATTAAATATTTAAAGGACCTACTGTTACTCAGAGTAGAAGTATAGGAGTTAAAAAATTATGTTCTCGTTGGGTCAGGAATTACACTAACGTGTGATACAGGGGAAAACTTGGTACAGACTCCAGGGAAAGCGACTGTGTCCCAAATCAAATGGACCTCGCATCGATTTACATCAAGAATTTGCTATGTCCTTAGTTTTGCATGTAGTTACCGTTTGGGGACTAAGTGGCAACGTCTGCTCAGGACGAGAAAAGCAATTAGAGAATTTCCAAAGCCATGGCTTAGCATCATTATCTTGTTGAAGCCATCCAAATGTTCTACTGCAGGAGTTGTCAGTTTCGTTTCCTTCCATCATACAGCCATACAAAGTGGTTCAACATTCTTTCATCTTTCTTTTCGTTCATTCTTCCACCCTGTTAAGAATGAGATTGCAATATTATTTATTTGCATAAATACAAATTTTACAATTTCTTAAAATGTGAGATAGTAACTACATTTATGGTGCAATGGGCCTGAACACATCTGTTCTTAAGGAGCAAAAGCAGAATGGCTATTCAATTAAATGACAGGCCACAAAAATTTGGTAAACTTCGTTGATTCTTTTCATTCTTGAATTCTAACCATATCAACCTGATGTTTAAAAAAAACCTCTCACATTCCATTCCTCGTGTTCCATAGCTCTTCAAATCAATAATGAACCCTGGATGAACCCTATTTCTTTTCTAAGAGCTGCCATATTAGAAAGCAGTGCCAAGCCTTAGACACCTGCATTTCTCTGCATGAAACCTCTCCTCCTCACTTGGCTGGGCCAACTTCCTTGAGCAGACTTATTCTGTCATTTTAACTCTTCTCAACCATCCCCAAAGAATACTTGTGAGAATCAAAAAGTTAACAGACAAGAACATGTAATCCTAGTAAAAGAACACCCTCTTTATCAATGAGGGAAAATTCTGAAATTGATTCAAGTACAGCCTATCCTCCCGTGTTTTTGACAGGAGTATGGAAGGTCCAAATAAGGTGACTTTTGTGGACTTTAAACTTGATTCTGCCACAGAGCAAATCGAACCTCAGTTTACTTATTAGGAGCTATGCCACCAAAGACCTAACAAAGGAATCTCGAGTCACAGCAGGGTATCTACTCGAGGGCAGCAAGACTCTCACAAGTCCGAAACACGAGGATTAAAGCAAATCCAAGCAATAATGGCCCCTGGGCACGGAGGCACTTTGACAATGGGAGGAAAATGGAACTTCATTTTCAAATCCTCACCAGCGTACCACACCACTATCTACTCTTACCTACAATGGCCAAATTAAGGTAATTAATTTATCTTTCAGAATTTTCATGTGGGCATAGGGATAAGAGTTTCTTTTAGCTGGCTCTCTGATAAGATTCTCTTTTCAAGAGATTTTAACATCTACACTATAGGGTGAGGGCAGAGAAGACTATACAAGTATTATATCCAAGAAACAGGAGAACTAATCACATAAACAAGGGATGGGTAAGCTATAGTCTGCCAGTCCAAACCAGCCCACGGCTTGTATTTAAATAGCCTGTGAATTGAGATCATATTTTCCATTTTGCAATTCTTGGAAAAATCAAAATAATATTTTGTGACACAAAAATTATATGAAATTCCAATTTCCACAAATAGTTTATTGAGAGACAGCCACACACGTTTAAGTAGTGCCTGTGGCAACTGCAGAGCTGAGTATTTGCCACAGAGACAGTATGGCTCACAAGAGCCTAAAATATTTACTATTTGGTCCTGTGGTACAAGTTACAAAACTTCACTAAGTTTCTATTTCCTCCTGCAGCTACTTGACTGAGGGAGGAAAGACTTAAAGGAAGTGACAGTCTGTTTTCACCACTAAATCCCTTGTGTCAAGCACAGGGCCTGCTAGAATAGATTCCAAGTTATTTAAATGAGGGAATGAATAAAGCAGCCATTTATTTACCTACTAGGTGCAGTTAGGAGTTATCTGGATAACAAGATGGTGTTAACTGCCACAAGGAGAGTGAATTATAATGCTTATTTTTCCTCCAAAATGCAGGTCTTAAGTCACCCAACAATCTCCTCTCTAGATAAGAATTTGTAACATTCAAAATATACTTCAACACGTTCTCTCAAAGGCCTTCAAAAGTCAGTCCTTAGAGTGGGCTAAAGTGTGGTATAACATGGCTTACAAACCACCTTCATTTAACATTTTTCTCATTCAAGAGATATTTATTTAGTATTGATTATGTACTGGGCATGTACTCAGCACAAGAGAGACAATTATGGGGAGAAAAAGGCAAAGAAATCTATTTAATGTTTTCTCCTCTAAAGTCATGAGAGAGATAAGGGAGTAGTTCTATAACTTGCCCAAGATCACACAATTAGAAAAGGGGCAGACAAGCTTTGTCCACCTCTGTCCACCATGCCAAGGTGCCTTCAGTGTTGCCTGGTACAAGCAACAGAGACTACAAACACACTAGGCTGCCGCACCATGAAATTTTCTGAAACATTACTGGAAATGCCACTAAATAACTTTGGTAGCCAAAGAAAGTTCTAGTTCATTTGAGTGGGAGGCTCTGAGCAATTCAAATAGTAGATAGCACAGACTGACATGAGACTGTCAGTTCTGGTGCATTCTCTCTCCTTTGGCTTTGGACAGCTCAACCTCAGCTCCTATTTGTCAAGTGGGTTTGATAATAACAGTAGCACCCTCCTAGAGCTGTTGCTCAAATAAGACAATTGAAGTATCACACTTAGCAGGAGCCTGTTAACACCCAATCTACTCCTCACCCTCACACCAAGCCATTCCATCACTTTTTTCCCCAAAGCTTTTGTATCTAAAATTATCTCATGCTTGCTTTTTCATTATCTGTCTCCCCCACTTAAACAGAAACTCCATGACAGCAGGGACCATGTTTACCCATTACTGTAGCTCCTGCACCCAGCACATATCAATAATTGTTGCGCAAATGAAGAGCTCAATAAAAGTCTAGGAAGACCTGATAGGTTTCAATTTCCGCTCAGAGATGCTGTAAGTTCCAAAGTACATATGTAACTGGAAAGTTCTTGCTGGTACCAGAAAGGTGCTTGGGCTACTCTATAAAAAGTGTACTACGGTGTGGCACTGCAATTAGTAGTGGGAGTGGCTCAAACCTAAGACAACTCTACACTATTTGTCAAGTCAGAAGCTACACGGTAGAGGTTGCTGAAAGACCGAGGAGGATGCGGTACGCTCAGGGGGCTTTGCAAAAACACCTGCCCCTTTCTTCCTCTCTTAACCTTCCAACCGTGCATACCGCTCAGGAATGGCTGCTCTCCACACCTGGAGGGCCCCACAGAGAGCAGGAAGACAGGTGCGGGCGGGAGTCAAATACCCCCAAAGGGCAGCAGTGGCGCAGGAATGACAGTCGTGAACGGACCTGAAAGGGAGACAACTCGAATCTTTGGTAGGGTCTGATTGTGGGGTCCCAGTCCTACTCCTTGGACGAGCCAACCTCCCCCACCTCCCCGCCAGTAATTGGCGGGGGAAGAGGGGGGCACTGTCCCCCTCCAGCCGGTGGCCCCAGAGCAGTGGGTCCATCCGGGACTAGTCCCCAGCGCCGCCAGCAAACTCACCTTAGCCGCCGGCCCCACCTCCGCTCACATTCCGGACCCACCGCCTCCCCCCGCCCTCCCAGGCCCTTTGTTTTGATTCCCGACTCCGCAGCTCCCGCCGCCGCCGCCAAGCGCACCCTCCACTTCCGCTTCCGTACCGCACCGCCCCTGTCGCAAAACCGACGCCCTTCTCTCCGCTCGCTCCGCCCCTTCCTCCGCCCCGCCCCCTGCGCCGCGTCCTCCCCGCGCGGGGCGTGCTGGGAACCCGGGGGGGGCGGGGCCTCGCGGCCCTGCAGCCTCGTCAGGCTCAGTCCCCTCCCGATAAACCCCTAAATAGGGACCTTCCCGGGGGGTGACCCCGGCTTTTTTGGCAAAAACCCCCAGTTTAAGGAGACCTTCCCCATGGCTTATCGCTGTGGCGTGGAAAGGAACCTGAAGGCGAAGAATTAGGGGGCTTGTGAGCTGGAACCTGGGGTAAAAAAACCTGCCAATCGAATTTGATAACAATTACAGCTCTCTGGCTGTTTTGAAGGAGATTTCAATGAAAACCAACCACGATCGTCTTTGCTTCTGTCTGTATCTCCTCTCTCCCCCCTAACCCCATCGTCACGTGATATTTTATTTATTTTTTTAAATTAAATGACGCACAAATCGCCCGGCATCCTTTATCTAGTGCAACCTAGTGGCGAGTAGAGAAAAAAAAATAACTGCCAAGTGGGCTTCCCGAGAGATCCTTTCGGCCGGCTGGCGGGGCTTGCTTCTCGCGGAGCTGCTCCCCAGCTGGCAAACATTAAAATGTGTGCCAAGACCAGGCTGGATATTGTCACCGACAATTAAGAGGGCCTCGTGACTTGTAAGAAAACGTAATTTTTAAAGGCGCCAGCCCAAAGCTCGTTCCAAATACAACTGTTCCAGCGACGAGTTAGACCGGCAGAAAGGAAACATCGTTCGTTGCAAAAGCCATGTGAAGCCAATACACTTTGTTTTAGGTGGTTAAATACGCCATTTTAAAAAGCGTCTCACAGTCTTCACTTTTTCCTGAAATTAGAAAAAAAATTAACACTCAGCACAACTGCCAGCTGCTCACTCTTTCTGGCTGCAAACTAGAAAAAGAAAGGACGTATCTAAATCTAGACATAGTTTTACATTCAGGTAGCTGAGTGCTACCTGAAAGTTTATTTCTGAAGTTTGCCAAGAAACAAAGTAACTTTGCAGAAAAATCAGTCGAAATTGCCAAAAGAACAGTTTTTTGCCCCTGAAGTCTGCAGTGTGAAGCAATTACTTAGGCAGTCCGCGTTCAGTGGAGGAAAATTCAAGGGAAGCTAATACATCCCTGTGGGCATCCTTGTAGACAAGTATTGTGGAGGGCAAGATCAAACACGTAACTGAAGAATCCTTTGTGCTTGCGTTTCATTTTCCAGAAAGCAAATGACAAGTACATACATCATCTGCCTGCTTAGATATTTATTATTGTTGAGTAAATCTTCATTATTTCTGTGAGTAGTATTTTCCAGGTGGGAATAGAACAGATGAAAAACAACTCTTTCTGGCGTTTAGGGTTGGTTTTTTTCCTCCAAAGTACCAAACAAATATGCCTCTCCTTAGAGTTGTTTTTCTCTCCTTTTATTCTTTTCTGGTATGTTTCAACACAGACCATATTAACTAAAAATCTAAAAAATACAACAATTCTGGATTTTACTGCTTTCTTAAAAGGTTTTTTAGCCACAAACTTAATAAACAGCGCCACGTTTTGTTTGACATTGGCATTCTTTCAAGTCCAGAGCTGTGTCTATCTCAACACGTTAAATGCATAAATAAAAATCAATCATACTATTGTAGATGAAAACTTAATGACAAGTCTGAATTACGAATAAATTTTAAATATTTAAATTTGTAAATTTTAAAGTATTTACAAATAAATTTTATAGTTTTCTATAGAAAACCAGCATAAGCAGAGTACACCATCTCTGCAAGCAGATGATTATGAATCAAATACGATTTAATATTTGTAAGAGTGCTTTAACATTTAGGATATAGTTTCGTAAGTATAGCCACTGTTATTCCCATTTCTTTGAGTATCAGAGTAACTTTCAGTTTTTCCATGTCCCAGTTGTCAATATAATCTTCACAATTATGAAGCTTGGATGGAGACTTATTTTTGTGCTATTTGAGGGCCTACATTACATTCAGCTCAGCTCCTGAATAAACCTAGCTGCTACTCAATGAGTTTTTCCCCAGAAATTTCTGTTCTAAGTTAGGTTTAGTGTTTTGAACTGATAATTATGACGAAAGGACTTAAGCAAAAGAAACCAGGCTCATTTTATCAAAAGACTACGAAGAAAAAAAACTGAATGAAAAGAGGAAAAAGTTTTGAAGTACATCAAAATTTCCCTTTTATTTTTAAGGCTTTACACAGCGACAAACTCATCCCCTAAATCCCTTTTCCAGAAGAGTACTTTTGTAATAATCATTTCAGTGCCGTCCCTTCTTATGGAAAATGAAAGAAATTGAGAACAACTAGCCTAAATGACTGTATCAATGTCATTTAACCAGAAATGGTAGCTCATCAATCTGTGCTTCAGTTTGTTTGTAAACTGGGGTAATTATTCCTGCCCCAGAACCCTCAGAGTGGTTAGTGTCAAAGAAAATTCTGGAGTGAAAGAAAGTATCAGCAGAAGTGTCCAGAGGATGCAAATAATCCCTTGGGAGCTGGGTAGAAGTTCTTGAAAGACTTGTTGGTACTCTACTAAACTCTACTTAACTCTGTTGGTGTAGGTGATGTTTCCTTTGTGTCTTCAGGAACTAGCAAGAAATCATAGCAAGGTAGAATTTGAGAAAGGTGGTTCTAAACCACATCAGGGAGAAAGAAGGAATGTTATGCATGTGTTTGGAGGCCTCTGAGGGCTAAGATCTCTTTGCCTCTAGCATAATGCTGAAGGAGTGTGGGAGTCAAACAGACCCAGTTTTGAAGCCTCATTTGTTACTTACTAATTGTGACACCTTGAGCAATCCATCTAACTTCCTGCACCTTTGTTTTGTTCCTCTTTAAAACAGGACATAAATGTGCCTTCCTGGAGCTTGATTGTCACCTCCGTAGAAGAGCTTTCCTTGACCATTCTAGTGGAGGTGATAGTTCCCGACCCTTCCTATCACACGACCATGCTTTATTAGCATGGTCTTATTAGCATCCTTATTTTACTTTTTCTGTTGGCTGGTTTGCCGTCTTTAATAGCATAAGCCATTTGAATAGAGGCATGTAGTCTAACATTCCTTGTTTTAAGTGTGAGCGCTCCATAAACATCTGTTGGTGCAAAGTGAGGATTGCTGTGAGAATTAAATGAGAAAACCCATGTCGAGAAGCTAGCACTGTGCCTGATATGCATCACCCATAAAAAAAATACATACTCATTGCCTTTGCACAATGCTGTGAGGTAGAATCCTATCATGAACACTATGTATAGATGAGGAAAAGTCACAGAGTATGGAAGTAATTTGCCCACGATCACATAGCTAGGATTTACTGCCAGTTCGAGACCAAACTCCAGAACATTAAATCGTGCCGCCCTTGCAGAATAACGCCGTTGAAGACTTGATTGCTGGGTGCAGTGGTCTGTAAAAGGGCACGGGGCATTACTTAGCCTGGATGGGCCTACATCTTTAGCCTTTCCGCACATTTGGGGAAAAGCGCAACAACGGCAAAACGCGATTGGCGTCAAGGAGACTCCGTCCCCCGAGTGAACGAGGAGCAGCCTGCAGCGGCCGGGAGCCTGAAGAGTCCTGCCCAGCTGCGGAGCCGCCCTGCACCCTTCCGCCCACAGCCGCCGCGTGGCCGCGCCGCGCCCGGGCCCTGAGAAAAAAGTTTCCAAACCGCGCCGCTGGGCGCTCATTGGCCGAGGCAGACGCGGACCCGTGGCGCGGCAGCCAATGGGCAGCGCCGGTCGGAGCGCGGGGCGGGGGCGGGGGCCGAGGTACAGGTCGCGCCGCCCCCGCCGCTGCCGCCGCCCGTCCTGGCCGCCGGTCCTCGCCGCCCAGCCGGGGTAAGTGTGGAGCGGCCGTCCGCGGGGTGGTGGCCGCCGGGACCGCTGCCGCTGCCAGGGAACTTTCCTGTCCCGTGCAGGTTCCCGCCGCGCTCTCGGGACCCCCGGCCGCCGCGCGCAGGACCCGTGTCTCGGCCCCCGCAGGCGCGAGTCCCGACCGCCCGGACTCCGCGGGTCTCGGGCGCTGGGCTCAAAAATCCCGCCTCCTGGAGCCGGGGTTCCCGGCGTTGCGTCTCGCCGCCCGCGCGCCCTCGCCCTCTGTCGCCCTGGCCAACTTTCCTTCTCTTTCTGCGCTCGGCTCCCTGCGCCTCCGCTGCTCTCCCCTCCCGCCCGGCGTCCTCGTCCCCAAACCCGCAGCCCGGCTGGCCCATCGGCTCTCTGTTCCCGACCACCCCACGCCCGCGCTCTCTGCCTCAGTTCCCTGCCTTTCAGTCCCCGGCTGCCCCCCAGCTCCCCCTGGTTCCTCGCTGCCCCCGCTTTCTCGCCCACTTCCCAACCTCGTTTCCATTCTCAGTGCAGGCCTCCTTCCAAAGCCACCTCCCTCCCTTCGGGAACGTGTTGGGAACAGCCCCCTTTCCCCTCCCTTCTCTCAGATCTCTGCGGCAGGACGGTTCAGATTTCCCCTGACAGCACTTTGGGGGACAGGGGAGAAAGGATGAAAACGCTTATTCTGCAGTTTGAATGCGGTAGCTGGGCTCACCTGCCTCTCTGAGGTCATGGGAAACCCCCGCCACCACCTGGACACCACTTTTGGGGGAGCTGCAGTATCTTCCCCAGGCATCTCAGGTTCCCTGCCTCCTGAGGACCTGAGTTCTTTGTCCCGGCTTGGTACAAGTTGAGCCTCTCTACCGTCAGCTAGAGGCCCCTTTTAACTTCCTTTAGAAAGAAATGATGTTTGCAGTATGCACTTGGCAGAGATTGGCCGTTTCCTATACTAATTTTATCAGTGTATTCTAGGATAGGATGGCATTTTAGGACATGGGTAGGGTGCTTTGAAGAGTAATTGGCCACCACCCACATGGTATTTAACCAGTTTTGCATCTTCTGCCTTTTCTTGTGTCTCTGTAGCATTAGATGAGCTGTGCCCCTTGAAGTCTCAAGAGCCTCTGATAGGTATACTTTATCCCACGTTGTGTAATATGTCAAGTATAATTCTTGGCTATTCTGTTAGGATGTTATTTTTGTTTCCAAAGTTTGTTCTTTTGCCTTAGAACACATGAGCACAGAGAGATTACTCTCCTTCCGCCGCACGAGATAACTTCCTAAAGTGAGAGTGCCTAAGTCCAGAATTTGCTCCTGCAGCTGGGACTATACACCTAATGCTGAAGTAGGTGCTTTTTGCTTGCTTCTCCCAGCACCTTGGCACTCAGTGCTTGGCACTCAGCACCTGCTTAGTTGGAGAAATGTTTGAAAAGATAGGGAGCAGGGGAAACCACAGTTGGAAATATTCTTTCCTTGGCCATGTCTCGGTTCAGTAGAATGAAATTATCCTGGGACAATAACTGTTCTATGTTTTTGTCTGAGTTGAAGCTTCTAAAATATCAAACAACATATGCTTACTGTCAGAAAATAATTATACAGTAGTGAAGTTCTCATTTTGCTGCCGCTTTACATCATCCTGGAACATCCTTTCAGAGCCTTTCCTGTTCATGTACGCAGAGGAGATATATTTTTTTCAACGGTGTCCTTTCGTAACCTATCACGAACTTTCTTCCATATTAGTCCATGTAATTTTTCTAAACAACTGCCTAGTTTTTGTTTTTTTTTTTAAGATTTATTTATGCATACAAGAACTGGGGTGTAGGCCAGAGGTGTGGAGTGGTGAGAGGATTCACCAGAGATAGAGTGGGGAGCAGAACAGGCAGATGAACTGAAATACACTGCTGAGGGGAGCAGCAGGGAGACAGGAGAGGTCTACTGTGCCATGTGGGAAGCTCCCTGGCAGGTGCTGTGGTAACTGCCTCATATGCTGAGACTTAACCCCTTGCGCCACCAGGGAGGCCCCCTCCCCTAGTTTTCCCATCAGCTCTTTGTTGACAGTTCATTTTCTCAGGTTTTCCACATCTGTGAATGATGGTCAATGCCTTGCGAATGCGTTCTTGTATATCTAAGTATTTTTATGGGTAGGTCATTCCAGACTTTGAAAGCATAGACAGAAGCCAGACTTGCTGAGTCTTGACTGATTTTGCCCCACTGATGTCACTTCTGCAAAATGCAAAGCCTGCGTCATAACAGGCGCTGTCAGCACGTGCTGGCACTTGGCGACTGCTTTCCCTTTCCCTTCAGCATTTCCCTTGGTTTGGTTGGGAGGGGTGGAGTGGAAAAGGGCAGTGAGTTGATTCCTGATGGCTTGTTAGGGTGCCTTGCCCCTGACCACCTGTGCCTCTCTGCGTTCAGAGGAAAGCATTGAGAGATTGCCTCGTTTTTTCTAGAGTTTTGAAATCAGGTGGGTGGGTATGTCAAGTGTGTTTGTAGACTTCCCTATGAAGTTTAAACTTACGGGAAACACACATTTTGGTAGAAGGACTAGATCTTTTCAAACCACCAGTTTGTCCTTCCTTATAGCACATACGTTTGAAGTGCCCATTAGCTTTGTCAGCGCAGCACGATGTATTGAGACTGCGGGTTCGGAGACCAATTGCCTGTAGCACAGATGAAGTTCATGTACGCAGTATCCATTTTCAAGATAGTGGGTATATGGCTGTGTAACCCATGATCAGGCCTGACCTCTTGCCCTTGACAGTGCCTTTGAAAGACGCTGGGTCAAACCTAACAGTTCATCTGCCCTGGGCTCAGTTTGCCACCCTAGGGAGACCTTCCACTTGAAGTCAGAGACCCCTGCACTCAGGGTTGGCCTCTGCTGCTCACTTGTGCTATGAGATCGCCAAGGCACCTCCTGTTTCTGTTCTAAAAAAAGGGGGGCCATTGCCTTGCCTATCTCCCTTTCTCAGTTGAATGACTTTAAGAAGCTAACACTGTTTGAAAATATAGTGTTCCCCTTTTACCTGCAGGGGATGCCTTTCCCACGAGCCCAGTGCCTCCCTCACCCCTCCATGACTGAAACTGCTGATATCGCCCAACTCTGATGGACTGATAGATGTCTATGATAATTTACGAGTTATGTACAGCAAGAGATTAATAATTAGTAACTAATAATAAAATAGCTGAAGTATAATTTATTCTAGAGAAAGTTGTGTAGATGATAATTTGTAAATTAGGTAAGAAGAGATTAACAACAATGATGATGAAATAGAAGAAACATAATGATAGACTGTAACAAAAGTTACAGAGGGGTGATTCAGAGTATCTTACTCTATGTAATACTTTTGCACCACAGCTAACCAGGGGTAACTGGAACCAAGGGTTGGGGGAACTAGGGAACTATTCTGAAATGCTCTGCATATAGCAGATCGAAGGTGGTGAAAAAAATTCAGTCTGGAAGAAGGGGACCTTTGCAAGTCATCTGCTTTCTTTAGCAGAGAATAACACAGATTAGGACTTTCTGGGACATTTTCAAATGGCAAAGAAAAAACAATTACCTGTTCACTATCACTGTTTCGTAATAAATCAAGGTTTAGTTGTTCCTCTTCCCTCGTAGCCTCTCCCATGTTTTCTCTCTTCCCTAACCATTGTTTTTAAGATCAGGCCTGTGGTGTTTGTCCTTTAGTTGAAAAAGTCAGAGGCAGTGCAGGCTGTGACATAAGCCCAGACTCTGCTTGGTTTTGCCCCAGACCCAGACAGCCAAACTAGCTCCTTCCCATCCACACAGTTGTAATTAGACCCTCTCCTACAATGCAAGTACCTCCTAGAGCATCTCAAATTCATTTCTTTCGTGAGGATTAAGTCTTAAGCCTCACTGGCTGCAATAACAATATTTTATTTTAGAAGAAGCCCTTCTTCTAAAACCTATCTGCCCTAAGTGCAGGATGGAGGTTGTTAAGCTGTATCAGGTGCTCCTTAGTATGTAAGCCTGATGGGATGGGGGTTCTTAGTTTCCAGCATGATCTCTCACATGCAATCATACGGGTAGCAAGAGGCCCACTTTGGTGCTGGGGGAGAAAGGTTTTCCCCATCCTGATAAGCATCTTAGGGATTTACAGCTGTAAACTATAAACTGATCTTCTCTTAACCTACATCCCCGCCCAGCTGGTGATCAGTCTTAGGCGTCCCCATCTTCCTTCATACCATAGCATTTATTAAGAGTCTGTTAGAGGCCACACACTGATCTAGGTATTGGAGACCCCCCCCAAAAAAAAAAAAGAAAGAAAAGCAAAGCAAGACATATACTGTCTCTAATGCTCAACAGCTGACATTCCAGTGGAGGAAGATGAAAACAGAACTCATACAGTGATGAAATGAGACAGAACAGTGGTTTATGTGATGGTCATGGGCTGCAGGGATAGTAGGTGGGATATTCAATAAGGGCTCTGGGGAAGCCATTTCAGCTGAGCTATGAATTGCAAGAAGGAAGCCTGTTGGGCAGAGATCAGAGGAAAAAGTATTCCAGGCAGGGGGCAAAGCAAGTGCAAAGACCCTGAGGTGGGCGCATGCGTGGTGTGTTCTGGGAACTGAAAAGGCAGCGTGGGGGAGCATAAGCTGGTGGGGTGAGGAGTAGGGAGGGATCAATGACCTTGAACCTTTTACTTGATCTTTTTCTAAACAGCAGGAGTTAGTCTACATATGTCATTTATAGATCTCCTTTTTCACCCTGTTGTATGCAGACTTCCTCCCATGTCCTGCATTTAAGATCACTAGTGTCTCCATGGCCATATGTACTCATATAGTTTGCATGGATTCTAGGCTCTTACACCATAGACATGGTTTGGTGACCTAGCCCCTGTGTTTTCATCTGTCCAGCCTCCTTCCCCTTCCACTTTCAGCCCAGGCCTACTTGACTTCCTCTAGTTCCCCCCATAAGACTGTTTCCTTTCCCTTCTGTTTAGCACCGTCTTTCTCCACCGTTCATCAACCAATGCTTTCCTATTCTTTCATATCCTCCTGCAGCTCGTGCACCACCTCTTTCCGGAAGTCTACCTTGACTCTTCTGTTGAGTTTGCAGCTCCCTACCTCCCTTATGCACTGTTGGAATGGTTATTATCTTGATTGTGGGAATGGATTCTCAGGTGTATACTTACATCAAAAATGCATCAAATTGCATGCTCTGAATAAATGTGATTTATTGTGTGTCAGTATCCTGAGCACTTTTCCATAGCTGCATCCCCCACATAGTTTGATGGTAATTGATACGTAAATCTTTCTTTACCATACCGCCAAGCCCTGTCAGGGGAAGCAGGGATCTTGGAGACACCTTGTTCGGATTCCTAGGTCCTATATAGTTGTTGTTCAGTAAATATTTGTGGCCCAACATACTAAGCCTTGACATTGACCCATGGAATGGAGTGTGCAGGTGAGCTGTATTGTGTCTGGATTTAACTTTAGTTTTTCAGCAATGCTTTGTCATTTAATCCAACCTAAAGTTCAGCAGTTTTTCTTCCACTAAAGATCAGCTATTTTAGCAGATGTGGGTAATGATTTAACACCTTCTCTCTAGACGCCATGCCACAGGAAGAGTGATCTCTGGCCCCGTCTTCACAATGGAGGACTCAGGAAAGACTTTCAGCTCTGAAGAGGAAGAAGCTAACTACTGGAAAGATCTCGCTATGACCTACAAGCAGAGGTCAGTTCTCCCAAGTCCACCTGCTGTTTATCCTGAATTGATGGCTCGGGTGTCTAGTGTGGGCCCATGATGTGACAAGCTCCAGGGAAGGCTTATCATA
Source organism: Scalopus aquaticus (assembly GCA_004024925.1). Classification (NCBI taxonomy): domain Eukaryota; kingdom Metazoa; phylum Chordata; class Mammalia; order Eulipotyphla; family Talpidae; genus Scalopus; species Scalopus aquaticus. Next base: position 46,230 of record PVIJ01000717.1, on the reverse strand, counting down.
CACTCTCAGCTCAGGCTGGAGCTGCGCACTATTAGCACCCCACTTTGCAGGTGGGGAAGTGGAGCATGCAGGAAGGCAGGTAACTTCCCCAAGGTCACACAGCTAGAAATTGAACTCCAAAGTGCTGAGCAACCTGCTGTGTTACTTCCCATTTTACTTTCTCGTCGCATCTTGCCAGTTCCCAGATACCACATCTGGTCAGTCGGTGAATGGGGGAAGAACTTCTCCCTATGCCTTGCAAAATATTTTGTTGTGGATTTTTAAATTTGAAGCCAGTATTTCAGTGCTCCCATCTGGGTGTAGTGGGTGTGGTGTGTGTGTGTGTGTTTGTGTGTATGCACGCATGCATATATGCGTTCGGCATTGTTTATTTCTTATAGGCTCTTCATGTGGAAGTCTGATTCCAGTCCCTCCAATGCCAATGTTCTTAAAGATAAATTCAGACTTGTATTCAAGAGTCCCTTGAATTTTAAGGATTGAGAAGCCAGATTTGGATAGTTGGGATGGGCTAGATTGTAGTGGTGTGATAAGTATTTGCATTATGTCTAATTCCTACTTATAAATAAGTCTGCAGCAGATACAGAAACCACAGTATTTCCTCTGTGTTGGGATCAAAAGATACTGTTGATTGTTGGTGGGATTGCAAACTGGTCCAACTCTATGGAAAGCGGCAAGGTGGTTTCCCAAACAACTAAAAATGGAGCTTCCATATGACAGAACAATTCCACTCCTGAGAATATACCCGAAGGACACAAAAACATTAATCCAAAAGGTCACATGCACACCTATGTTTATTGCAGCACTATTTAAAATAACTCAAACATGAAAACAACCCAAATGCCCAAAAATTGATGACTGGATCAAGAAAATGTGGTCCATGTATGAAATGGAGTACTATTCAGCAGTCAAAAATGATGAACTAATGCAATTCTCAGCAACATGGATAGAGCTAGAAGGGATCATGCTCAGTGAAATAAGCCAGAAGGAAAAAGAAAAATATCAAATGGTATCACTATAGGAGGACTGTAAGAGAGCCAAGTGAGAAATCAGAAGGAGAAAATAGCACACAAAACATGAACAAAAGCAAAAACTAGCAGGCAACCACAAATAAGAGACATTCTACAGGGGAGGGGGAGGAAGAGAGACCAAAATAGAGGAGAAAAGAGCACAAGGGAGTATGGTGATGGTTCACGGGTGAATTGGTGGTGGGAAACCTATGGGGGATACACAATAATGTAAAGAATATAAATTTTTAAAGTAAAAAAATAAAGTTAGTATTTTTTAGTGTATTTCAAACTTATTGCAAAACATTGTAAGCAAAGAGATAAACTCTGAACTGTACCTCATTTTTTATGTATCTTAATGTGCCTAGAATAAAAACTCTTTCCATTTAGCTGGGGGAAAAAGAAAAGATATGTGTTGAATGAATGAGTCAAGAATGACTTGGTTGACAAATGGCTTCGGAGATCAGGGCCAAGTTCTGCTTCTGACTCGTGTGACCTTTAGAGACCAGTCACTCATCTTGTCTAAACCTCATCTTATCTGCAAGATGAGGATAATAGTTGCTGCCTCAAAAGGCAGTTGACTAGAGGCCAGCCACGTGTAACACTCCATGGCACGGAAGCACTTAATAGGCCACGATCTGACATCTGGGACTTCTGCTGTAGGGCGGAGAATACACAAGAGGAGCTCCGAGAATTCCAGGAGGGAAGCCGAGAATATGAAGCTGAATTGGAGACGCAGCTGCAACAAATTGAAACCAGGAATAGGGACCTCCTGTCAGAAAATAACCGCCTTCGCATGGAGCTGGAAGCCATCAAGGTGAGGGGGCCGAGGGAAACGCACTAGGGTAGAGACCGGTTTCCAGTGTGGTGTGTGTGACAGGACAAGGGTCCCTGGACCCAGACGCAACAGGGGTGGGTCTGGAGGCCTCCCGGCTCCGACACAGATCTCAGGCACCAGCCAGGTGTCCAGGAATCCAGCTCAGTTCTGACACTGTCTACCTGGAGACAGCATCAGATTCTACAGGTAAAGCGTTTCCCAAGACTGCCCTCCTCTTTAGACGAACCCAGATTGTGAGAGGTTCCCATGAGCTCCGCAGACTTCAGGTGCCCGTCGCAGGCCCGGATGGTTACCTGTGCTTCTGGCGCACTGGCTCTAGGTCGGGGACTGACTTGCTGGAGCGGCTTACAGGGCTCAGGAATCCTGGTCTCCTCACTCCAGCACCAGCTCTGTATACCTCGGGACCAGTGGGTAGAAGAGATGCCCAGGGAGAGGCGTGTGGACAGGGCACAGGCCTCCATGCCCTCTCAGACATGCCGTTCTCCCCAAATCTGCACGGGCTCACCAACCCGGGAGCTCTCCAGCCCTGCCCTCTTGGGTTTTTGTTTTTTTTTTAAAGATTTATTTATGCATACAAGCTGGGGTACAGGCCGGAGGCGTGGGGCGGCGAGAGGGTTCACCAGAGACAGAGCGGGGAGCAGAACAGGCAGATCAGAAATACACTGCTGTGGGGAGCAGCGGGCGAGGCAGGAGAGGTCTGCCGCGCCATGTGGGATTCTCCCCGGCCGGGCGTCGAACTCGCATCGCCGCTGCCGACAGCTCCTCAGTGCAGCGCTTAACTGCTGCGCCACCAGGGAGACTTGGGAAATTCTAAGGGTGGGTGCCCTGTGGGTGGAAACCAGATAGACTTGAGGAATATATTTGGTGCTGTGAATGACCAAATGCATATGTCTTATGAATCACAGCATCGCAGTGACTGGGAAAGGAGCTGAGTAGAGCGAGGGGAGTGGCCCTGAACTAGCTCCCTCCCCTGGCCGGTGGGTGGATGAGGTGTTGAGCCCTTGGTTCCCCGGATGAGAGAAGCTCTGGGAGGAGCAAGTCTCATAGGTGTCCCCTGGCTGCTCTTGACTGTCTAGAATAACCCCACCAGGGGCCTTTAGCGCATGGAGTGTGACTACAATTGTGGTCACTGCAGGATCGGAGCCGGAGCTACACGGCGGGACTGGTGTGTGGCCTCCAGGCCACAGGTGTCGGTTTCTCAATCATATTGGCCGCCTTTCAAAAACTCAGTAGCCGCTTGTGTATGGTTATTGGACAGGGGGGCTGTGGAAGGTTACAGAAGGTTCTTTTGGACAGAGCTGGTCTGGGGCAGGGGGCCTGTGGAAGGTTACAGAAGGTTACAGAAGGTTCTTTTGGACAGAGCTGGTCTGGGGCAGGCCTGGGTGCTACTGACCTTGGAGATCAGGCCATGCTCTGTTGGACATGTGTCTCTGGACTCTCCCCACTAGACGCCAGTAGCGGCCCCTCCCTCAAAGTCGTGCGTGCCAGGCCAGTGTCTGGGGAAGCTCTGCTTTCCAGGGCAGACACAGCTGCTGTATTTTGTATGGGGCTCGCCAGAAGTCACTGAGTAAACCAGTGCCCTGGAGATTGGCTCTCACCCTCACTGCTGGGCAAATCACCTGGTCGCTTTGCACACCTCAGCCAGGCCCGCACCCACCTCATCTTGATGTTCTGCTCTCAGTCAGGGCCAGCCCTGGCATGTCTGCGTGCCTTGAGAGTTGTTTTTGCTTTTCTTTTAAATCTCCCATGAATGTTTGATGAGCTGCTGGGAGAAAGAGCTAAGGCCCAGCAGTGTGTTCTTGGGGCTAGGGGAGACGGGTGGTAGAAGGAGGCATGCTGGGAAGCTTCGAGGAGGAGACCGGCTGAACCCCAAAGAGCTGTTAGGGTCGGTTGCCCAACCCCTGCAGCACTGCGGGGTCTTACGAGGTCTATGTCGTGCTGCGAGACAGGCTCTTCGGGAGCAGGAAGGGACTTGAGCTCGTGTGCCAAGGTGATGTCTTGTTTGTGTGTGTGCAGGTGTGCAGGGGTTGATGAGAGGGACACACGCTCAGGCAAGAATCCGTGTTAAGTGGACTTTGGGAATCCTGGCTTGGCTTATGCATGGGAAAAAGTGAGGCCCGCAGTGGATGGAGGGAAGGGAGTGGCACAGGGCAGGTGCCAGAGGCCTTGGAAGCAGAGTGTGGAGCTGAAGCTTTTATGTTGCAGGCCAGAGCGCCCGAGCTGGCCGCCTCCTGAGCAGGTTTGCTTGGCTTTCAGGGCGATTCAGCATTTTAGCAGAAAGTTTTAGAGTGCACAGCAAGAGTGAAAGAATCTCCTGTTGAGCTCCTCTGTCTCTCCACCAGGAGGTTCTACCGAGAATCTCTGCTGTACTTGCTTATTGTTAGATATCTGTCTGCCTGTCTGTCTGCAGCACTTGGAAGTCAATCACAGACACCTGTACACTTGCCTGTACGTCCTCAGCATGCTTATCCCTCGCTGGAGTTGGGCTTTTGCTGTGCCTTCTTTTGAAAGAAAATGTAGATCTTAAGTGTTTTTTAAATGTTCAACTTCAACCATCAAAGTCATGAATTGGTAAAATTCCAGATTTCTGGCTTCTCTGGGGGATTGGATGTGGCCACACGGGTGTTCTTCTTCCACACCAGCAAAAGCCGCGTAGTGACTGCTGACCTAGAACCAGCTTTCTGCAGGTCACCCTGGCCTCCGAGGTGTCCCCGCCACAGTATCTCTGACCTGGGGGACGTGTCACTGGTCGCTGCTCCCCAGCCCTGGCCCACCTCCCGCATCTGCTGATAGCCCCCTCAGCACCATGCCAGTCCTTTAATTGAAGGGGACTCAGGATGGAAAGGTTGTGCAGAGAGGGTGAGTGTGTTGTGAATGGTGCTTGGGAGAGGGGCGGAGGCCTCGGGGGTGCTCAGCAAACATGGCGCAGCTGCCTCAGGACCGGGCCCCTGAGCCTGCAGAAGACCCCTTGGTTACAGCCACTTGGAGGCACAGGACTTGGGGCCCACGCAGGGGCAGAAGAAACTCAGGGTGAGGATAAACCTGCATGTTTGTCGGCCTCCTAGAGAAATGCCTCAGCGGGCCCTTCTTGACAACCGGCGCATTCATCCCGAGTTGAACAGAAAGGCCTGTGGGCGCCACACAGAGCGCCCATTGAGGCTTCCCTCAGCTGACAGCTCATTACAATGAGCCCCCCACACACGCAGCGCCCCAGCGGCAGCTTCAAGTCCTTATGGGCAGAGGCCATGGTTTGAACCTCCATGTGGGGGGGGACCTGTGGCCACGTCCTCTGGAACCCACGTTTGAAAGTCAGTTAACGACCCAGGGCCTGCCCCTCCTGTTTCTGTGGAGACGCACCCTAGTGAGGGGCGTGGGCAGGAGAGCCCTGAGGAGCTCGCAGGTGCTCAGCCCTGCCACCTGGGGGCACACAGGCTGCCTCTGCTCATGCCCGGAAGCGGGGCCTGCGGGACCCAGCAGCCTGAGGGTGCACCCCCATCCTGCGCGCACCCCGTGAGCGGCCTGCCCCAGCCGTCCTCCTTGGTGGCGCCCGCCCACGCACATGACATCATCTCCCTGGTTCATCCAGACTGTTTCTAGCAACAGTTTTGTTTACTCCAGTGAGTGAAAAAGGAGAAGAGGGCGCCTTTGTTTTAATTACACTTCAGACCTTCCGTTTTAATTACACTTCAGACCTTCCCTGTGGGGACTGTTGTCTTTCACGTGTGTAAGGTCCAGGAAGGGTGTTTGCTGGAGGAACGGAATTTGAAAGAGGAACTAGAGCAAGTGTGTGTGTGTGTGTGTGTGTGATCCGAACAAGTGATGAGAGCTGCAAGTGTGTGGAGTGTGAACACTGGGCCAGATGGCTTCCAGGGCTGGCTTAGTTGGATGAGGAGCGCGGGCCCAGCTGGCCGGGATTCGTCTTGACTCGGTGGACTCTGCCAAGTGACTGAGCCTCGATGTCTGCATCTCTGAACAGGCAGGGAGCGGCCACCTGGGTGGCCGCTTTGAGTGGACCACAGTGGGTGGTCGAGGAGCCCGCTGGACCGGCCTTTGCCTTTGGGAAGCGGAGCCAGGGCACACCAGGCTTGTTTCTGGAATTAGTAACAGGCTTCTCTTGTTCTGTTTCCCTTCCCTCTCCCTTTCCCCCGAGGTCCAGAAGCCCACCTAAGCGCCCTGTGCTACGGGGGTTGCCTGCTGGGTCACAGACTCAGAACTGTTGTCATCTCGGGCTGTGAGGCCCTGCTGCTGGTGGTCAGATGCCACCAAGGTCTGATTCCTGATGTTCTCGGGTCCTCCAGGGGCGGCCCTGACATGAGCTCGGGGCCTGGTTGGACAAGGCTTGGGGAGGTTTCCGTGGCTCTCCGTGGCTGTGCACGCCTTGAGCAAAACGGCTCCTTTGGGGATTGTTGGGGGCTTCTTGAACATCCAGAGGCTGCCAGCTGGGGAGGGGACAGGACGCAGGAGGCTCAGGGGCTGGGGGCTGGCTTGGGGCACATCCGTGAGAGCGGGTCCTACAGACTGAGCTCGGGCTCTGTGTGGCCGTGGGGAGGCGCCCTTCAGCCTCCCCAGCGAGTGTGACAGGAGGACTGGTCCCGCAAAGACCCCACAGTTAGGGAGAGAGAACTCCCCTGAGGATGCGGGTGCAGGCCGGGTGTGGGAGGAATGGTCGCTCACCGGAGGCCTCCGAGCCAGGAAGGACCTGAGTGTTTGAGGAGGAGGCGGGGAGAGAAGACACAGAGCTGACCGCAAGTCGACGGCCCTTCACTCGGTGTGGGTTTTCCCTCTTAGGAGAAGTTTGAGACGCAGCACTCTGAAGGCTACCGGCAGATCTCAGCCCTGGAGGACGACCTCGCCCAGACAAAAGCCATAAAAGACCAACTGCAGAAGTACATCAGAGAGCTCGAGCAGGCCAACGACGACCTGGAACGAGCCAAACGGTAAGCTGGCAGGGAGCAGGCGGGTTTTGGAGTCTCTGGTCTCCGCTCTTTGCCCCCCGCAGCTGGGTACCCGCCCTGTGTTGAGTCTGGAGAACTCAGCAGCGCACTCAGGCCAGGGTCCCTGTGGAGATTGCTGGTTCAGAGGAAGGAAGTGCCACTTGCTCGCAGCTGTGAGCGCAAGTGCAGGGCGCTGGGAGGTGTGATAGAGTGTTCCCCTGGCCCTCGGTGGGGTGTCATGGCATTTAGGCCAAGATGGAGGGATGCGTAGACATGACCCAGGGCCAGAGTACGCGATAGCGTTCTGGGCGGCAGGATGGAAAGTCGCGTGTCCACTCAGCAGTATTTCTTGACCCGATGCTCTGTATTTATTAGATAGTTACCCTGAGCCAGACTTGTGATTTAAGGAAAAGCTTTACAAAGTTTGGGGGTATAAATCACATACAATGGTCTGCTTAGGTCTTAAGTATACTGTTCCTTGACTTCCGACAAATGCTTATGTTCATGTACCCCACGCTTCTCCTCTTAAGCAGCCTTGGCATGGCCTCGCCCCCCAGCCGCCGCCACGGCCCCCCTTTCTTGCATTACTCGCTAGTGATAGCTTAGTTAATACTATACCACTTAGAGCAATTGCAGCCACCTTGCAACCTCATAGTTTCCTTTATCCTTGAACTTGCTGTTACCCTTGTAATAGTCCTTATATCTTCAGCCGCTGTGGATTGTTAAAATACATTGTTGGAATTTTTGCTTTAAAAGGCCCAGTATATTTAGAGAAATTGAGAGGGTGGAAAGATAGCCTTTTGTATTTTCCATTCCTGGTGTTCTTCTTTCCTTCCTGAAGATCTGACTTTCCCTCTAGTATCATTTCCTTTCAGCTTGAAGAACTTCCCGTAAGGTTTCTTAGAGTTGCGCGTTTGCTGCTGCTGAATTCTCCTAGTTTTGGTTTATTTGAAATTTTTTTTTATTTTGCCTTCATTCCTTTTTTAAGTAAGTTTTGATTTAGTTCACACTGGTTTATAAGTTGCAGGTGTGCAGCACGGTAATCCAATATCTTTCCACACTACACCATTCCTTTGCCCATGTCACCCAACTCCCTTCCCCTCTGTAACCGCGAGATGATTTCTGTGGCTTTTGTTTTGTTCGTTCATTCTTTCTCTTTTTTTATATTACAGTATGGATGAAATTCTGTGGTATTCGTCTTTCTCCCTCTGGCTTACTTCACTTAGGTCAGCACCCTCAGGGTCATTTATGTTGTCCCAAATGACAAGTATTCTTCTTTTTTTATGACCAGGTACATCCCATTGTACACAAGTACTATATCTTTTGCCTTCGTTCTTTTTTTTTTTTTTTTAAGATTTATTTATTATTGTATTGATGAACTGGGGTGTCGGCCAGAGGTGCGGGGGTGAGATAATTCACCAGGGACAGAGTGGGGAGCAGAACAGGTGAATCGACTGAAACACACTGCTGAGGGAAGCAGCGGGGAGACAGGAGAGGTCTGCTGCGCCCTGTGGGAAGCTCCCTGGCCTGCGATTGAACTCAGGCCATCACAGTGATAGTGCTGAGACTCAACCCCTAGGCCTTCAGGGAAGCCCCCTGCCTTCATTCTTGACATCTTCACTGGATGGCAAGTTCTAGGTTGACAGGTCTTTCATTTGCTTTCAGCTCTGAAGGGGTTGCCCTCTGTCTCCTTGTTCTGGGTCAGAAGTTAGTGTTCATTGGAATAGTCACTCTCTGGTATAGTCTGTGTTGTTTTTCTTCGTTTTGCTTCTTAGCTGTTGATTTTACACACCTAGACTTTGTATTTATGCACCTGGATAGGTTTGATGGGTTTCATTTGTCTATATATTTTATCTTTTGCCAAATTTAACTTTGGTCATTATTTCCTCAAAGATCTTTCCTCTCTTGTCCTTTTCCAGGTTATCAGCAACAGACATTAGTCCTTGTGAAACTCACACAGGCCCCTGAGGTGCTGTTCTTTTTTTTTTTTTTTTCCCTGTTGCTTCAAATTGGGTAATTTCTGTTGATAGTTTCAAGCTCTGTGACTCCCCCTCCTCAGACTGGATACTTCTCCAGTCTGCTGTTAAGCCATTTCCAATGTCATATTTTCTGTATTTTTGAAGAAACATTAATTTGTCCTTTAGAGATTTCTTTTTTAACATTCTGAGCATAGATAAAGTAGTTATTTAAAAAAAAGCCCTTTTCTGCTAATTCCATTTTCTGGGCCATCTCAGGTTGACTTTGTCTTTTCTGTTGAGTTTTGGTCACCTTTTCCTTACTCTGCAAGTGTCTAGTAATTTTGTATTATATTCTGGACATTATGAACTATGTTACATTATTGCATTTGTTTGTTAACTAAACTGAACTCTCTCTAAACTGTCTCCCCTTGATGGGTAGTAGCTGAAAATTGATTCCATTCAATTTGTCTTAACTGGGCTGCATCAAGTCTGTCTCACTCACATGGTTCAGGGGTCAGCCAGAGAGGTGGGAAGGACTCATAGTCAGGATCTGGAACTCTCGTGTAGTGGTGCATTTCTATCGCTGGAGCGGGAACAAAAAGCTTAGAAAGATGCCAAATTCACCCCATACTACTTCCTTCATCCAAGTGTTGATTCCATTCTAGTTCTTGCCAGGCCTTCAGGTAATTGTCTTTCATGTTTTACCCAGAGTCTGTAATTGTAGCCTGCAGGAGTTTTGGTCTGATGCAAGCTGCTTTATAATGGCCAGAAGTGGAATCTCCTTTCTTGACATCTTGTAAGAGCTCTTTGTATATTTTGCTACAGTCTTTGTCTTTTGTCCTGTGTTAAAAATAGCTTTTACAGAGTATCTGTTGTCTGTTGACTTTGTGGCATCACTTTCCTTACAAACATTTTTCGTTTTTAGGTCATCAGTTATGTCTTCTTTCATAGCTTCTAGGTCTCCAGACTTCTTTAGGGAAATCACCATCCTTTGATGGCCCCAAGATTTTCTTACATTTTTTTGCAAGATATTTTTTTATTGCTTAATTGCCTTACACATACACCTTTAATCTATCTGGAATGAATTTTTGTGTCTAGTATGACGTATGGCTTCAATCTGATTTTCACTGAGTCAGTGTAACCAATTGGTGCCAGCACTACTTATTAAGCACTTCATCTTTTTCCAGTGAATTGCACTATGTTACATGTTAACCGTTCTTATGTCCTGGGATGTAATTCTAGATTCTGTGTTTGGTGCAGTGAAATACTATACCAGTACCATAATAACTTGATTATTGTAGCTTTATGGTATGTTCTGATTTCTGGCTGGCCACTGACTTGTCAACATATCGTTGATCAGTGCAAGTCACATGGCCCAGCCATGTCAAGGGGTGGGGTGGATGTAGGGAAGGAGAAGAATTGTACTGCAAGGAAGTGGTACATTCACATGGTTCAAAAATAATACACAAAGGGGTAGGGCCTCTTATGCAAATCAAGCAAGTAGAAATTTATGTAATGCCCCTCTTTTTTTTTTTCCCCTACAAAAGTGCATCTGTGCATACCATTGTACTTTTGCTTTTTCACCTAACAATAGATCTTGGACATCTTCCTGTATTAAAACACAGAGCATTCTTTGTTCTTTTTTCCTCCACAAGAGTAATATGGTGTGGTTGGGATTAGCTAGTCTCCTGTGAATGTATGTACTGCATCTCCATTCTTTGGCAGTGCTAAGCATGGCTGTGATGGATGTGAGAGCATTGCTCACATAGATGTCTATTTATGGAACAGATTTCCAGAAGTCAGGACAAAGGATATACACATACATGACATGGATAATTCTTGCTCAGTTCTTCATATAGAGACATTTCCAACAAATATGTAAATTGTGTTTTCCAAATAACTTCAAAGTTTCCAAACTTTGAAAGTGAGAAATAGGTACATTGCTGAGTTAGGAATGACCTTGAGTTTTTTAATACAATGTGTTGAATAAATGACTGTATTAGTCTTCCATTTGCTGGGGAAGGGCTGGAGTTGCCCAAGGGCACTTAGCAGGTCTCTCAGTGGCAACCAGGTGCTGCCTCTTGAGTTGCACCCCAAACCTGTTGCTAACCACTGAGAGATGCAGTTAGCAGCTGTTAAAGGTCTTCTGGAGACACACGCAGGCACTGTTAGCACTTTCCTGTCGTGCGCACGCACCCGCGTGTGTGTGTGTGTGTGTGTGTGTGTGTGTGTGTGTGTGTGTGTGTATTACTCCCCTCCTTCTCCCCCCATCCCACCCCTGCCTTTTGAAGGTCCTATTACTGCCCTGTTCTACACATGAGGAGATTTGGCAAGCTCCCTTCTCTGTGCCTGAGTTCTTTATTATTATTATTTATTATTATTATTATTCTTTATTCTTATTATTCTTTATTCTTTATTATTATTCTTTATTATTCTTATTATTCTTTATTATTCTCAGTACCTTCCAGGGAAATGTCTCCACTGTTCCCAAGAAGTAGTGTTTTAACAGGGCACCGAGGCGTGACTGAGCATGCGGAACTTTGAAAAGTGTAACTGAGAGATTAAAGGTGTGGTCTCTTCTACCTGTTTAAAATGTGTGCTGCTGCAGCGCGCATGCATTGGCGTCTCCATGAGAAGGTGTGTGCAGCTCTTGGCAGTCGACTGTGGTCTAATAAGGCTTACTGCCAGGTGCCCTGTGGGCATCGTCTCCTTTAATCCTCAGGACGGCCTCGTGTGCCCCTGAGCTGAGGCAGTCCCATTCTGCAGGCGGAGCACCAGGTCGCGGCAGGTTCAGGGGCTGCTCAGGCTGTAGTGTGCCCATGTGGGGCTCGTGCCCTCCATTTCCCCTGCTTCCTCTCCCAGGTCTCTGGGCCCCAGGCTGACAGCTTTGCTTGCCTCTTACCCAGGGCCACAATCATGTCTCTGGAAGACTTTGAGCAGCGCTTGAATCAAGCCATTGAGAGAAACGCCTTCTTGGAGAGTGAGCTGGACGAGAAGGAGAACCTCTTGGAATCTGTCCAGCGACTGAAGGACGAAGCCAGAGGTCAGGAGGCCTCGCTGTGTTCTGTGGGTCCCACTAGCGTCGTCCTCTCTCCCACTGGGAACGTCCTGTCCACAGCTGGCCCAGCACGTCCTCTGCTGGGTTGCTGCACGGGGGCTGTGTTCAGAGGGCGAGGGGCCACACCCAGCAGGCCCTGGCCTGGTCCCTGCCCTGGTCCCTGCTGATGATCACATCAGCCTGTCAAACCCCTTGTGCCCATTTTAACCATGAGCCAGCGTTATGCTCAGAAAGAACACAAGCGTTTCATAGGGAGGAAATTGCTGTTGATGGAATTGCTGGTAAGGGTGGTGACTTGATGGCAGCTGACACTGTGGCTTAGAACTCCGAGGTCCAGCATCTCTCTCTGGGCAGCTGGTGGTTCCTTCGAGCTGTAGCGGATGGTGGTGGATCACCCAGCTTGGGTGCGTAGGGTGTATAGGAGAATTATTTCCACATAGTTGTCAGTGTGATGAACAATTAGTAATCTTAGACATTATCTTTTTTCCGTGTGTTTTTACACTCCAGCTGTATCCCAGAATTATCAGTATTCACAGATACAGCACTTTTTAAAATTGTGCTGTAACTGACATACCATTGTATGTTTCCAGTATACAGTGTAAAGATTCCATAGCTGTGTCTATTACAGCAAAGGGAGCCCCCCAATCTCTAGTTACCATCCATCCCCACACATAGCTGCACATTTTTTTCTTCTGATGAGAACTTTTAAGATCTTCCTTAGCAACAGGAGATTGATTTTTTATTTAGGTTCCAATTGTGTCTAACATTAATTGGGTTTCTGAGGTGTAGCCACAGAAGGGGCGTTAAAAAGAAAAAACTTTTGTTCCTGAGTATTCATCAGTATTGAAGTGGGTACTGAATGTCATGGGCTTTTGTGGACCATGAAACTGTTACTAAGGTGAACAAGGCGTAGTTGTGAGTTGTGTAGCGTGTGTCAGTCTTGGAAAATGGTTAAATACAGCGTTGAAGCACATCAGTCACAGTAGCTGTGTGTTTCCATTTATGTTTAATGAAATTAGCCACGTGCTTGGTGGATCAGACACACAAATTTTGGCAAAAGGGTTGGAACGGTCTCCCGCGTGTGGGAGTGGGTACGTGTGAGGAGGGGTATTTGGGGTGTCAGGAGAGTATGTTTTCACTCAGTATTCTGCACCTCTGCTGTGTTGGCATCTTTTTTTGTAAGATTTTTGCATACAAGCTGGGGTGCAGGCCAGAGATGTGGAGGGGGGCGGTGAGAGGATTCACCAGAGACAGAGTCGGGGGCAGAACAGGCAGATCGACAGAAACACACTGCTGAGGGGAGCAGCGGGCGAGGCAGGAGAGGTCTGCCGCGCCATGTGGGAATCTCCCTGGCCGGGCATAGAACTTGCGCTGTAGCCACTGACAGCTCCACAGCGCTGCGCTAACCTGTTGCGCCACCAGGGAGGCCCCGCGTATTTTTTTTTTAAATACAACAACAAACAAACAAAAGTGTGGCTGTGTCACTTACCATAGTTTAAACATTTCTTAAACCTGTGTTTGCTTTTTATCAAAAGAGAAACGGGGTCCTCTTTCAAGCCTGCCAGGCGCAGTCCGGTGGGCAAGCTCCCACGGGCTCCCCTTCATTCAGGGTTTGTCCCTGGATTTTCACCTGGTAGCGCTTCCCCTGACCGCGTCTACATTAGCTCCCCAGCCCCCGCCCCATCACTCAAAGCGAGCACTTCACGTGACCCTTCCCTGGCCCAGACTTGCGGCAGGAGCTGGCCGTGCAGCAGAAGCAGGACAAGCCCAGGACCCCCATGCCCGGCTCAGCGGAAGCTGAAAGGATTGACACGGCCGTGCAGGCCACTGGCTCCGTGCCGTCCACGCCCATGGCCCATCGAGGCCCCGGCTCCAGCGTCAACACACCGGCCACCTTCCGGAGAGGTAAGGGGAGTGAGAATGGGGGAGACTTTCTTGGCCTCATAAAGCTTTCCCAGGTGAGAACCAGGGTGGATCCTGGGTGCGAGAGAAATCGGTCCACATGTCACGGCAGGGAGCAAACTAGTGCTGATGGGGCAGGGCGGCTCTTCACCCCAGGACACGGGCTGAGGGGCAAGGGGTGGGGGGGTGGCGGTGGGAGCCCCAGAGCCTGCCTGCCGGGTTGAGTCTCTCCTACTGTCACCGGCTGTGTGGCGTCCGGCCAGCGTCGGTCTCCGCGCCCAGCAGCGGGGCTGGCACCTGCCCACCTTGTATCTTGGGCCTGCGGTCAGAATAGTTTTCCAGGCTTTTTGTTTCTACACGGCTCAGCTGGACACCTGGTAGCACACGCTGCAGATTGAGCAGGTCTGGGCAGGACCAAGGGCCTGCCTCTCTAGCAAGGGCCCTGGCGCCACTGGGAGGAGCGAGGCTTGGCCAGAGCCTCTCAGCTTGGCCCGCTCAGATGCTGCTCTTGTAGGCGGGTCTGCGATTCTTAGCCTCTCCAGAGGGCTTGTTTTGATTTTGTTTAAAAGGAACAGCCTGTTAAGAGAATAACACAATTGCAAGACTGCAAAAAGTGGGTCAAATGGACTCTTGTGTTAGACAGCAACTGTTGAATGACATAGGGCAGCTTCTGGAAGCAAAGGGAAGCTGTCAGGTCTGCTCCCCCACCCCACCCCACCCCGCCACCAGTCCTGCCTTTGTGCTGTCAGTGCAGACCTCGGCCAGTGTTACATGTGCTTCCCTTTGCACACCCAGGTCTGGAGGACTCCGTGGGCGGGACCCCCCTCACCCCTGCAGCCCGGATATCAGCCCTCAACATCGTGGGAGACCTACTGCGGAAAGTCGGGGTAAGGCCGCGTCTTCCAGGGCCCTGAGGGGTGGACCTCACCAGTGCCTTCCCCTCAGCTGGAATTTGTGGGATTCTCCTTGTGGCTTTGAAGGGTCCTCGGGATGGATCACTTGTGATCCCAAGTCAGGAGGCCCAGCGATTGGCAGACCCTGAGCTCTGAACCCAAGTCATCCCGTTGATTCCTGGGGGTCTCCTCTCCTGGCCCATTTTCCTTTGCTTTTGGGGCATTTTGATGTTGGCCTTTGCTCTTGAAAGACATTTGAAAATTGCCTTCTCTCTCATTTCTCAAGGAGTTCAAGAGAGAAACCTTGACCTGCTAGGGCAAAGAATTTGACCATACAGGCTGTTAATTACAAGGAAGCATTCTTGTGCGCTTAAGAAATGACGTGGGTGTTCTTTGTAACTCTTTTCCTTTTTTTTTTTTTAAATTGATGCCAGGAGCGCCACATAATGTAAATCCCGCCAGCCTGCCGTTGCTACTGCACACTCGCCACTTGCTTCTTGTGTTCCGACTTTAGGCTTCGGGTTGTCTGGTTTTCTGTTGCATGAACAGGGGTCTGTTTTAAAGGTCAGCACAGCTAGAGGAGAGAGAATCCTGGGGTTCCGCAGTGCCCTGGGGCTTCTGCAGGGACGGTGACCTTGAGGCAAAGTCACTGTCCAGCACCTCCCCCCTCCCCCCAGCCCGCACCATTTATTTGAGCATGAGTGAAGGATCCCAGAAGTGCATGTGATGTCCAGACCTGGGTAATAGACAGGGGGCATTTCCAGCACCCCTGGGTGCTTCAGTCCGTGGTTCTTAGCCTTGGACGGACATTGGCCTCCTCTGGGCCCCCTTAGATCTTCTCATCGCTGCTTCTAGTCGCTGAGTACCGGCTTCCGTGAGAGAGCAGAGATCTTGTCTTCACTTGAGAGATGAAAGCATCTTTCTCTCCAGGCGCTGGAGTCCAAACTCGCATCTTGCCGGAACTTCGTGTACGATCAGTCCCCAAACCGAACAAGTGGCCCGGCCTCCGGGCGGGGGGGCAAGAGCAGAGATGGCGGTGACCGGCGGCCAGGCAGCGCCAGCGTGCCTCTGGGCGACAAAGGGTCAGTATCTTTTGCTCTTCCATCAGGAAAACCCGTCGTAACCCGCTGAGTAGGTGGGAGCCTCGTGCCCCGACCGACAGCTGTTGCTTAAAAGTTGCGGGATTGTCTGCAAACGTCCTCCACCCCCCGCCCGCTGTCCCAAGTCAGGCAGGTGGTGGCTTCTGTGGTGAGCAGGTGGCCAAGGAGACAGTCATTTGTATTTGATTCTCCAGCCCGACTCCTGGTCGTGCTGTCAGGATATGTTCAAACACTGCTCGGCTTCCCTTAGGCGAGGAAAAAACCAAACTGGCCTCCTTCAGGAAACTGGCTCTAAATTCCAGCCGGGCTAGATTCTTCCAACCAGCCACCGACTGGGAAACACAGACCTGGCTTCTCACAGCCCTGTTTGTTTTCTTTCCGGAACAATCTCAGGGCGGCTCCCAGATTCAGGAGTTTTCTACGAAGTGCCGCGATCTTGCTGGACCCCGAGTCACATAAACTCAGTGGGTCTGTGGTGACAGCCAGACAGAGGATGGGAAAAGTCATTTTCTGTGGCCTGCACGTAACTTCCGGACCTCTGGATGTGGATGTTTCTAGAAGGTCTTCCGAGGCTGGGCTGTTTGTGTGGCCCGGGGAGGTGGGAGCTAGATAGCCGGTGTCCTTTTCTTCATTTCACAGGAGAGAAAATTGAGACCCAGCTCCCGACCCCCGGTTGCACTCCTGTGACTTTGTGGGCCCCAAGGCGAGGCTAGCCGTGTGTCCCAGCTGTAATGTCCGCTTAACTTGGTTTGCTCTGTCTGAAGGTTGGGGAGACGCCTGGAATTTGGGAAGCCGCCTTCAAATCCTTCCTCGCCTTCGCTGCCGTCCGCTCAGGGTGTAGTCAGGATGTTGCTTTAGGAAATCGCCGGAGCCCTGGCGTCTGTGAGAGACTCGCTGCCTTTCTTCCCCTCTTTGAAGCTAGGGTTTTGGTGTTCGGGTTTTTTGGGTTTTGTTTTTTGTTTTCTGTTTTTTAAGTTAGTTTGAGAATTACCAACAAGAGTCACACACTTGCCCGTGACCGAGACCACTTCCTGTCCCTCTAGTGGTTGTCCCTGTGAAATGTCTCCCCATCCCAGGCCTCCATATTGGTGTGTTGCAAATAGACTGGGACAAGCTGGGCCCTCTGGAAGGGCTCTCAGGTGGGTGCCAAGGCTGCGCCATCGTTTTGAACTCACCCACGGGACTTGAGCATTGTTCTCAGTGTTGGGAGATGCCTCAGAAATGGGATCTGAGCCTAACCCCACGCCCACTGAGCTGGAGCTGCCTTCCAGAATAAAACCTCCCGGCGCCCTGTGGTCCAGCAGTGATGGGCAAGCTGAATCATGTGTAGGAGCAAACAATAGGATGGCCAAGTGCCTTCTTTTTATCCTGTGCTACAGTCAGCCTGTGAGACTTTTAACCGCCTCTCATTCAGGCCTTTAAAGCTGCTTCAGGGTAAATGTCGTGTTGACCAAGGAGTGGAAAAATCTGTGTCCTTAGATCAATCCCACATGAGCTGTCCTGACACTCCCTTCCTCACCCCCGGCGTGGGGGTGACCTTTAATTCATGGCCCGAGGTCATAGGGGTCCACTGGCCTTGGTGTGGCCAGCCCTAAGAACAGGACTTCACTCAAAGCCATAGTGAAATGATCGGGGTGCTCTTCAAATCAGATGAAAGCACCAGGACTGTGGTTGGAAGCTTCCTTGTCAAAGAAGATACGGACCCAGGACTCCCAGTGCCCGAGCTGCGGCTCTCACTTCTGGAGCCAAGGACACACTGAGGCAGGAGCAGGCCTGCCACTCAGCGCCTCCCTTTGGTCGCTGAACTGCTCTGTTGAAAGAACAGCAAAAATACCCTCATGATGGAAACAGAACTTTCCAGAGGCTGCTGAGATTCGGCAAAGTCAAACTTCAGGGCCCAGTTCTTTGCCTAGAAACATCCTAACCTGTATCTGTAAAAGATGTACCTTTATTTTTTTAAAAGAATAATAAAATCAGGAGAAACGTATGTCCCGTTTGTCGTCGGCAGTCGTAACTGCTTTTCCAGGGGTTTGTGTTTCTGTATTTGCTCACGTGGCCACGGGGACCTTATTTGGTTCCCAACCAAGTAATTGAATTTGAAGAAAACCTGCTTTCAAGAAATTCCCGTGCGAGTCAGCTTCCTAGGACTGTGCCTGGGAGGTGTGTGTGGTTTGTCGTTGAGGTGAGTTTGGAAGTTTCCCTGTTTCCTCTCAAACTTCTTTTGCCCCATGGAGCCACTGTGTGGCACAGTTTGTGTTGATTAAACCTCTTCGAGGAATCGCAGTCTACTCACGCTGGAGGAGGGAAGAGCGTCTCTGGACAGCCCTCATGCTAAGGATGGGCTTTACGCATGCGTGACGGAGACCCAGGGGAGCCAACAGTGCCGGAAGTATTTGCTCTCTGGTCTTTATAGGAAATGTTTGGTGACCCCTGCCAGGCAAGGTCTTGTGTTTAAGATTAATCTGTTTACGCATACAAGAGCAGGAGGTAGGTCAGAGGTGTTGGGAGGTGAGAGGATTCACCAGAGACAGAGTGAAGAGCAGAACAGACAGATCTACTGAAATATACTGCTGAGGAGAGCAGCAGGGAGACAGGAGAGGTCTGCTGTGCCCTGTGGGTTAGCTCCCTGGATGGGGATCAAACTTGTGCTGCAGTGGCTGCATAGCTTGATAGTTCTGAGACTTAACCCCCTGAGCCACCAGGGAGGCCCGTTATGTTTTAACCTAGACAATCATGGGGGTCATCTTGTCTGCGCATTAGATTCCCTTTGTTTTGACTGTTGGGGTATACGCACTGCCGGAGCCTGCTACCATCCCCCACCTTCCCATACTGAGCACTTCTGCCCTTTTTCCAGCTGCGGGGTTCCCCCTCCCTGGGCTTTGGTTTTCCTGCTGGTGATAGAAGAACGCTGACTTTGTGGGTCTTTGTGGGGATTGCAGGAGAACACCCCGTCCTTTCGCTCTGGGAAAACCACTCAACAGAGAATCTGACATCGTTCTCGTGATTTATAGCCTTTTATTTGTGACGGTGTCCTCAGGTACGTGGGCTCGGGGTGTATATAAGAGAGTGTAACGTTCCTGCTCCGTCCGCTGGAGCGGTGTCTCCTTTTGAATTCACGTGACTACAGAAGGCACTCGGTCAGGTGAACTGTGTGTCAGAGGTATGGGAACCAGGAGGGGGATTTGCCACACCAGGGCCTGCTCAGGGAGCTGGGAGGGCAGGCAGGTCAAGCAATGGCTTGGGAGTGGGGGGCAGTGGCACCTGCTTGGGTGGCTTTCTCCCCATTTCATGTAAACTAAGTTGCCAGTGATCAGTTACCACGGATATAGTTTCCTAACGACTCAATCTCAGCACAACTCATGGGGCAGGGGGCGGGGGTCTCCTGGTGGGTTTTCTCACTTGGTATAGCCTTCACAACTCCAATGGCCGCCCCGAACACAGGGCGGGGTTCTCTGTGCTCATTGTGAGGGGTGTCTGTGAAGCCTAGAATTTGAAAATGGATTCAGACAGGGCTGAGGAGAGTCCATAGGCCTGGTTTTGTTCACGTTTTCCTGCCACGGTCACACCATGACAGGTGGTTTATTCACTGGCTTTGGTGCCATTGAAGTCTGCGTCGCGAGCGTCCATCTCCTCCTCAGACCCATCTGCGTTTTCAATCACTCTGCGTCCCCCAGACCTTCTAGAGGGAACAAGAGAGCTCTCGTTTCCGCGCCTGTGGGTTTGAAGAGAGCTCAGGTTACTGGAGAAAAGGTAGCGTTTTGGAGGTTGGAAGAGTGGTTAGAAGGGGCGAAAACCAGACAGACAAGATGCAGGTATTAGGCTGAAGCCCGCCCGTCCCGCCGACTTCGAGGTAAATGCGTTCAGTCAGCAGGGATGGCGCAAGGCGGGTTTCAAGCAAGATTATCTGCTTTAAGAAGGTCCAGCTTGGTCGTGTCCTGACCCCCGCTAGGTTCTTGACTGGTCTGCTGTGGTCTTTTGTGTAGAAAAGGAAAAAGGCAAGTGGTGGTGGGGAGCAGGGGACAGGTGACCTGGCTTTGTTCGTCCCCTGCGGACAGGTTTGAAGGAGAACGTGTTGCACTGCCTTAGGAAGAAAAAGGGGAGGGGGCTTTAAGTTTGCAATTGGAGAAGACAGTGCAATGGAGACAGGCAGCACTGAGGGGAGGAGGTGGCCAGGAGTCCAGGGGGGCGGCCACAGCAGGGATTTGGCTTTTGCTCACCCGGGCCGATGCCGTGGGAACATTTAAGTGCTCAATGGCCAGCAGGAAAGCTAAGTGAAGCGTTGCCCCAGATGTGTCTTCACCGGAGGACACCCCTTTCTGTCTGTCCTTGCAGCCCCTGTCTCCTCTGCATCATGCCTGGCACCTGGGTTACCTCTGGGGCCTGCCCTGGTAGTCTGAGTGAGCTTGGGGCAGGCAGGTGTGGTGGGGCAGAAGGAGGAAAAGGCAGACCCGCCGCACTTAACTGCCACTGTTTGGAAGGAAAGTATAGTCTCAGCGACCCCAACACAGAATCATATTGGCTCCGGCTTTAGGACCTTGTGAGACCTGAGACGGGGGACAGGTCTTTACTCATTTAGAATGTCAAAGAAGACAGCAGACTTAGTACCAGAAACCACCTGCTAACTACACATAGGCCAGATGGAAAGTGAGACCCCCTTGCCCCCAGTTACAGAGTCTTTAGTCAAAAGGAACAATGTCAGGTAAGACTGCAGGCGCAAGCAAGGCCCAGAGATTCCTGATCACTGACAAGGGGAAGCCCACCTTGTGCCTTTAGGGTCTGGGGGGGACAGGCCCAGGCTTGATGGCATTTCCCAGGGTGCAGTGATCAGGAATAAATACTTAAAGTTGCAGCCACTCCCAGCTAAGGCCCGAGGCCAGCGTCACTCACTTCAGAGGGCAGGCCTAGGCCCCCAGCTCCCTTAGGAGAACTCCATCACCGTCTCTCCAGACGTGACCTTGGAAAGTCTTGTTCTTTACCAGTGCAAAGAAATTGGGTCAGAGGAGCGTGCTGTGCTGCCCACTGTCTCTGCAGCAGTTCTGGAGGGCTGGCGGGGCTGGGGCACGGGCCCTACGCCTCAGCGCTCCAGCCCGCTCTTGCGCAGGGAAGGGTGTGTCACTAACTGGAACAAGGTAGCTGAGAAATGTGTACCCTTGATCTAAGAAGCAAATCATGCCTAGAAGGAAACCGAGGAATCCCTGCTTAGAACCCACCCTGAGAACCTGTCTGATTGGCGCAGGGGGCAAAGGTTGACACTGGCTGTATCTGTTACAGGAAGTAAGAGACCCCTCTAAGACCGTCTTAAAGGGTGTGAGCCTGGAGAATTTGGACTCTCTTCCTGGACTTGGCTTAGCCCAGGCACTTCTGACCCAGCAGGCGTCAGCACTGGAGAATAGCACCTGCTGCCTCGAGAGGAGGCCCAGGAATTAGGGGCCCCGCGCTCCAGGCCTCCCTTGCGTTCCACTCATCCTAAGGTGCCAACGAGCTGGCAGGAGTGCTGCTTGAACACTGTGTCCTAGAGCCTAAAGCTCTAGCCTAAAGCTCTGCCGAGACCTCATCCAGTTTT
Organism: Scalopus aquaticus; assembly: GCA_004024925.1. NCBI lineage: Eukaryota > Metazoa > Chordata > Mammalia > Eulipotyphla > Talpidae > Scalopus > Scalopus aquaticus. The sequence continues at coordinate 24,980 of PVIJ01000717.1, read as the reverse complement.
AAGTATTTGGGGAGCAACAGCAAAGCTGAGATCCTCCTAAAAGAGAAGAGGGAGCCGAGCCAGGGTTTGCTTGGCCCTCTCTGGAAGGACAAGGGGAGACCGGTCCCAGCTGCCTAACCTCACAGAGGTAAAAGGTTAGTGTCCCAGGGAAGTCGGGGCCTCGTAACTGTCTTGTGAAGGGCCTGTGCACTTCTATCTTGGGTGTCCAGTACCCTGTCACGAGTAGGTGCCCAGGAGGCTTCTAGGAAAGGCTCTGCAGTGGCTGGTGTCCACCCTTGTGCACGAGGGTGCAGGCAACCCCAGTGCTTGTAAGACGTGGGGTGGGAGCTCACGTGGTCTGCACACAGGCTTGTGAAATCCACCCACAGGGGCTGGAAGGCGGTTACCGGGACCCTGTGCCTCGTTAATTCCGACCTGTGCCCCCGACCAGCCAGAGGGAAGCTGTTCTCCAGGAACACGCCCAGCCAGGTGGGAGAGGCCAGCGCAGCCAGGCTTCCGGACAGTGACAGACACCCCCTCTCACGGGTAAGAACCACCCAAGCACCATTTGCAGCCTCAAACCTCATCCGCACACAGTGTTGAGGGTGCGCTCGCTGCCGTGTCACATGCCCAAGCGGCAGAGCGGGGGGTAAAAAGTGTCAGGAGATGAGGGGCCTTGTGGCAGCTTTCCCTTTGGTGAAGGGCAGTTTTGACCTGAGCTTTCCCAGTCTTCTGATTTTGCAGGAATCTCGAGGAGACTTGCAAGGGCCAAGGAGGGGCAAAAGGGGGCAGGGAGGGCGCGCTGGGCAGAAAGGAAATGGAAACCAAGTGCCACACACGTGCGCGGAGGTGAGGGCAGGATACCTGGCGAGTCATTGCGGAGCTTCCTGGGGGACAGGGCCTCTGAAACAGAGAGACAGGCCCCGGTGGTTACCGTCGGCTCACAGACTGCCGCCTCGTGCCTTCCCAGCCTGGAAGGCCTTCGCTTTGGTTCACTTAAAGGCACTTTGAAGTCAGACTCGGCTTCTGAAGCTGAGCGCTCTGGGAGAGGCTGGCTCGCTGCTGCAGTGTTTTGCAGTCAGAAAGCAAAAGTTCTGCCCTTGGAGTGGCCCCATTTTTTTTTTAAATGGCTGCAGGATGCTCCTCCCTTTCTGCGACCCTGTTCTGGATGGTGCTTGGGACAGAACCTGAGACAGGCCAGGCACAGCCTGCAGCAGCATCTCCCTGGTCAGCAGGCCTTGGCTGTCGCTCCCGCTCCTGCCTCTAGCAGATTGGGCGCCTGGGCGCCGGTGGCAGCTCAGGGCAGAGGTGACTGGCCCCTGGTGGGCGCTGGCCGGACTTGGGCTTGTCAGAAGTCCCCTCGTTGACAACACCGAAACCTGCTCTGCAACTCCTTCATCAGGAGGGGCCGACTAGGCTTGCCAGCCTCCCGCAGAGCCCCGGGGCTCCGAGTTAGGGGCCTGTGCACCTGTCCTCAGCCCTAGTGATGCTTTGCTCACAGGAGGGTCAAGGCATTCTGTTCATCCTGGCCCGAAAACCCAGGCAGGTCAGTGGAGGAGGGCAGAACCCACAGGGATATTCAAGCGTTCCCTAAAAAGATGCTCGGGTACTTAGCAAGGGGTGAGAGATGCAGAATGGTCGACAGCTTCCCCGACACCCATCTGGAGGACCAGCCCCAGAGGAGGAGCCATGTCCAGTCACCCGCAGAGCATATTCTGGGGGACCCTACGGTGGGAGCAGAGCTCATCCATGGATAGCCCCCAGGAGCTGCTCCTACTGTACTGAGAGGGGAGGGCTGGTTCCCATTCCACTGGCCACTCACAGCCCCTCCCCTGCACCATCTGGGAGTGCCTTCCTGAAGCCCCAGCCCTGAGCCAGCCTCCCCCTTCCCACAGGGGTTTAGGCTTTGCCTTATCTCATGCAGGGGTTCTCAGAAGTCTGCAGTCCGTAAAGCAGGTGATTCTAGATGGTTCCTGGGCATGCCCCGGCTTGCACAGTGAGAAAAGTATTCCCTTTAACTCTTAGCAATGTTGTTTTATGTTAGTCTATTTGGTGCCAGTGTCTTTTTCACTCCCGACTCAAGCCTCCAGGTCACGTGATCATCTATGGCCACAAAGGCCAGACTCACTGCCCTCTTCACTGTATTTGTTTAATTGCATTGTGAGCAGTCAGCGCAGGCGATGCTGGTTTAACAGTAGTAGGCAGTGTGCTTTATTTGCAAGTAGATATGCGTGTGGTTAACACAGGCAGTTTCGGAGGAAATACCACGTCAGAAGCACAGTAGCAAGAGGCCGAAGGCCGTGGAGAACCGTCATCTCCGGCCTGACAATTGGAGGATCCGCATGTGCCCGGCCCGATCTCAGACACTGGGGGTGAGTAAGCAGACAAAACCTTGGTGCTCGTGGGACATGTAGACCAAGAGTGAAAACAAGTAAAATAAGCAGCAGGTTGTGTGATGGCATTAAGACAAAGAGCAGAACTGTAGGGGCTGAGGCTGGAAATCCTAGTGAAGACAACAGAGGTGGGCAAGCATCTGAAGGAAAGGAAGAAGGGAGTCAGCTGTGCCGAGAACCAGCCAGTGCAAAGGCCCTGGGGCAGGGTGATGAGTGGAGGTAATTTAGACGGCAGTGGACAGAGCTCATGTAGGCCTCGTGGACCCGACCGTTTCATTGCAAAGGCATCGCATAGGCTCTGAGGTGGAAGCAGTGCAGGGTTCCAAGCAAAGGGGGAATGTGAAGCGACCTCATTTAAGCAGGATCCCTGGTCCTCCGTGTTAAGAACAGACTAAGAGCGCTAGCGTGGAAGCAGGCCCATGACGAGGCCGCGACAAAGTTACTGGGGAGGAGGAGAAGGTGGCCCAGGGGGGCAGAAAGTGGCCGGGTTCTGACAGGCGGTACAGGTAAGGGAGCACTGACCAGGTTTCCTGACAGACTGGACTCAAGGAGAGGAAAATCAAGTATGGCCACAGGTGTGTGGCCTGTGTTACGGCAGCTTGGTCATTCTGTGCCTGTGCGGGGATGGACTGCGAAGAGCTGGCGTGGAGGGAAGGGGCTTGGGCAGGGCTCCAGGTGGGCACAGCAGGCCTGGAGCAGGGAGGTCAGCCCGACTGGAGCTAAGAAGTGAGGGAGCTGCTGGCCTCAGTGGGCGCTTTAGAGCCCCAAGGCTGCTGAGATCGCCCAGCTCTGAACAGAGATGGGAGGTGGGCCAAGGTGGGCCTGGGACAGGCCAGGGCTCTGATGAGGAGGTGGAGAACGGACCCCGGGGAGGGTTGTGTCCAGGAAGCCCCATGAAGAAAGAACATGGAGGAGGAGAGCCGGCTGCCCTGGCCAGGTCAGATGTGGGCTGACTGCTGGGCTGGTGTTTGTGATGGGGCAGCCGGGAGGCCCGATGGGAAGACCTTGCAGAGCAGGAGGGTGGGGAGCTCCAGAGCAACAGCTCTGAGTGAACAAGAGGGGGCGCTCTAACTGAGGGTTAGAAATGGGGACCAGACACGTGGTGGAAAGTGGGCGGGAAGCTGGCAGTGGGGCAGGGGAGCTTGTTCACGGTCGTGTCCATTTCCTGGCTAAGTCGGAAGGGCCCAGAGGTGCTGGAGTGTGGGGGGAAGGAGGAAGTGGGGCTGCTACCTGACCTCCCACGCACAGCCCAGCCCCGGGATGGAGGGGGCCAACCCTGAAGGGCAGTGCTGTGGGGAGCCCCGAGTTAGAGAAGGGAGGTGAAGGGAGTCCAGGAGGAGGCTGAGGGACTTCGCAGCTGTCCTGGCGCCGGGCGGCAGGGGTCTGAGCGGAACCCCGCAGACGGCCCCTGGGCTGCGCTGGGCAGACGAGGCGGCACAGGGGAGCCCCGGAAAGCCGCCAGGCCGGGAGGGAGACCTTTGCGTCCACCTGACGACTCCCAGTGGGCAGGCCCGCGTGTCCCCCCCGCCTGTGGGCTGCACCCCTGGGCGGGGGGCTCCTACCTGAGCTTGCTCTTGAGAGCGGTCACCTCCCGGCCCATGGCCTCGTTGCTCTCCGTGGCCTCGTCCAGCTCCCGCTGCAGCTTCCGGCGGTTGGCGTTGATGCGCTGGGACTCCTCCTCCGCCTCCTCCAGCTGCCGCTTGAGCTGCCTGACTCGCACGTTCCCTTTCTCGGCCTGTGGCGGGAGCCGGGTCAGGGGCGCGGGGGCACGTGCAGCCCTGGAGCCCCTCTCCCCCGTCTGCCGGGGCTGGGGCCGGGGGGGGGCCGGGCTGTACCTGCTCCTTGTACTGCTCGGCCATCTTGCGCTCGTCCTCCACCTGCAGCAGCACCTCCTTCAGCCTCTTGTCCTTCTGCTTCAGCGCCTTGGCGGCCGCCTGCTTCTCCCTGCACGCCGCGGGGGTTGGGGGCGGCTCCAGCTGGTGGGCTTCCCAGGCGGCTGGCGTCTAAGCTAGACTAGCATCTCGCCCACCCGTGGGGTCCCCACTCTTTCTGAGCCGCCCATCAGGCCTCACCCCAAGAACCAGTCAAAGGGCCGAATGTTATTTGGCTCCTGAGAGGGACGTCGCGCTGGCACGTGGGGCGCAGGGGTCACGGGGGGGGGGGGGGGGGCCCGACAGGCCGCGTGCTGTCCGGTTCCACGGACACGAAATGCCCCGGGGCAGGCAGGGGACAGGCAGCAGGTGAGGGGGCGCTAGAGAGCGGGCTAAAGGATCGGTACCGAGGTGGCGGGAAGGTCCCGAGCCGACTGTGGGGTGAGCCTGTCTGAATATACTAAAGACCACTGGCTCGAGCCCCTCTGGTGTCGACGGAGTTGCCCTCGGAAAGGGTCAGACCTTGCTGTCCCATGGGGTCAGATGTGCTGAGTGCGGCCCTCAGCCCGTCTGTGTGAGCAGCCCCCCACGCGTGCCCGTGCCGAGGGGGCTGAGGTTGGGCATTGCAGACTCGGGTGAGGAAGCAGCCTGCGCTGCGGGCGAGCGGGAGGGCTGGCTGTCGTCACCGAGGAGCCGTGCTGCGCCCTGACGGCCGCAGGCCCTCCCTGGCTACTCTCCGCAGCCCCACCCAGCTGGCTGCGCAGCCAGAACGAACCCCCCCACGTGCGCCCTCCCATCACAGCAGAAAAGCAGCGATCGGCCCAGCCCCACTGTACCTGGCCTCCTGCTCCACTTGCTCTTCCAGCTGTGCGATCTTGGCCTCCAGTGAGGCAATGGTGGACTTGAACTTGGACTTGACTGCACCCTCCATCTCCTGCAGCTTGCTCCGCAGCTCCTTGTTCTGGCGCTCCAGCTGCTGCCGCGCGCTCTCGTTCTTCTGGGCCGCGCTGCGCTCCGTGGCCAGCTCGTTGTTGAGCTGCTCGGCCTGGGGAGGGTGAAGGTGGCAAGGCGGGTGGGCCTGCTCCCCGTCCTGTCTCCAGCCTCTGTGCCTCCCCGGAGCCCCTCCGCCATCCCCCGGCTCTTTCCTGCTCATCCCTTAAGGCTCAGCTGCAGAGGCAGCAGCCCCGTGCCCCCTGCTCCCTGTCCTGGCTCCTGTCCGTCCACGCTAGATGGTGAGTGGCCTGAGCCACAGGCCTGGCGGGGAGCTGGTGCTCCGTGATGTCCCTGAGGCCCACTATGGGGAAGCCAGGGCTTGGGGTGTGTGGCGGGGAGAAGGCTGGAGCCGGGACAGACATACACTGGCCACCAGGTGAGGTGCTGCAGGTTGGCACGAGGTGCCCTGAGGACAGGCGGCAGGGTGCTGACGCGTCCGGAGGGGGAGAAGTGTGGCGTGAACACTCTGGGTCCCCAAAGCTGGGGTCGCCCCGCTCTCCTCTGCCCCACCCCACTCCTGGTACACAGGAGCCTGCAGTGGGGGGCTCTGACCCTGTTACGGAGTGGACCCCGGCCTCGTGCTGCTCTGGTGCAGCCCCCACCCCTACCTGCTGTGTGGCTTTCCGGACACGGTCACTCATGGCCTCCATGTTGCCTTGCTCCTCTTCCAGCTCCTCCTCCAGCTGTGCGATCCGGGCCTCCAGGCGCCGCTTCTCGTCCTGAAGCGTGTTCCTGAGGGAAACACAGCCGTGTCCCCCTCCGCACAGCGGTGCCTCGGGACAGCCCTCATTTTATTGCTGAGGAAAGGTCGGCTCAGAGAGGCTCGGAGGCTTGTCCAAGTGCACATCGGGCAAGTGGGGGAGCTTACGTGCACTTGATGCCGGCAAAGCGAGGTCTGGGATGGGGACCAGCTCTCCTCGCTGCAGTTCCAGGGGACCCCCATCCCCGCCAAATGGGGAGGCGAAAACCCTAAAGCCCCTGGGACCCCCATCGCCAGCTCCCGGCACAGTCTCTCATGTGCAGCGCTGAAAGGGTGCAGGAGAGCCCTAGGGGCTGCCCCGCGCGTCTTACCGTCCCGACAAGCTGCTGGCCAGCTCCTCGGCCAGCTCCTCCTTCTCCAGATCTGCCTGCTTGCGCGCCCGCTCGGCCGCAGCCAGGTCCTGGGGGCAGGGCAGAAACCTGTGGTCTGCCAGGGAGCCACACTGCTCCTGTCACCGTGTACCCCGTCCCTACAGCTCCCCTTGAAAGTGTCACACCCCCGAGCCCCAGGGAGACTCCAGATATGTAAGGAGAGAAGCCTGTGCCTTCATCCTCTCGGACAGTGGGCCCCCCACGTGGAAGCGAGAAGCTTTACCTCCTGCAGCTGCATGAGCTCGGCCTCGAGGCTCTTGGCTTTCTTCTCGTTCTCTTTGGCCGTGGCAAAGATGTCGTCTCTGGCGGCACGGGCGTCTTCCAGCTCCCTCTGGAAGTCCTTCATCTGAGCCTGCGGGGGGCGGCAGGGGAAACTAAGGGGTCCTTCGTACTCACCCAGGCTGGCTGCCCGAACTTCCTGTCCACGCCAGCCCCTGGAACCTTTTACTTTTAACCACAGAGACGTCCCACGGCCCTGGCCCTGCCCTGAGCCGCAGGGACTGTTAGGGACCTTGTTCAGGATGTGCCCAGGACACCCCTGTAAGAAAGGGCCCCTGGTGTGATCTGAGGCTGTGCCCAGTAGTAGTGCCTGTCCCAGGGGAGGCTACAGCCACCAGGGGCTAAAAGGCGACAGAGAAACAGCGGGACGGGCCAAGGCAGACGAGGCTGCCTCGACTTCCCAGAGGGGAGACGCCGCCTCCCTCCTGCGCCCTCGCGCCGCCCACCTGCAGTTTGCGAAGCTGCTTGACGGCCTCCTCGCGCCCCTTGCTGGCCGAGTCGGCCTGCAGCTCCAGGTCCTTCAGGTCCCCTTCCAGCTTCTTCTTGGCCGCCGCCGCCAGGGCTCGCTGCTTCCGTTCGTCTTCCAGTTCCGTCTCGTACTCGTGAAGCTGGGCGGGAAGAGCGCTGTGCTGCGGCGCCGGCCGGAGGCCCCGGGGCAGCCGCCCGCCCCCGCGCCCGGCGCCATTACCTGCCTCTGCAGCTGCCTCCTCTTCTCCTCGTTCTGCTCGTCCCGGGCCTGCAGCTCCCGCTCGAACTGGCCCTTGAGGGCCTGCATGTTGACCTCCAGCCGCAGCTTGGCGTCCTCGGTGGCCTGCAGCTCGTCCTCCAGCTCCTCCAGCTGCGTCTTCATCTCCTCCATCTGGGTTTCCAGGGCCCGCTTGGACTTCTCCAGCTCATGGACCTACGTGCAGGTTGGCTTCATGGAGACGGTGGGCGGCCCGTGATGGCAGCAGCCCACGCGGGGTCTCACCCCCCGCAAATGCTCCCCAGGACCTCCCTCTCGGCACCCTGGACTCAGACTGCAGCCCCAACCAGGCCCCCCCTCTGCACCAGTCTCCAGCTGCTGGTGATCGCTGACACGGAGCCGGGGGTGGGCTGGGGAGCGCTGACCAGCAGGACCCCGGAAGCTACTCACGTTCTTGCCCACGTCATCCTTGGAGCTGACCAAGTCCTCCATCTCGGCTTTGAGCATCTTGTTGGTTCTCTCGAGTTCCTCTTTGGCTTCCAAGGCCTCCTCGAGGGCCCGCGCCAGGGACAAAGCCTTGGTTTCCTTCTCCCTGGCCTCCGCCTCGGCCCGGTCCCGCTCATCTGCATATTTGGCAGAGATGTTCTTCTCCTCGGCGAGCAACTACAGCACCGCAAAAAGAGCCAGGAGTCACCTGGAGGCCCGCTCAGGGGCCAGGGAGATCGAATGCCACATCGTGGGGGCGGAGCCTTGTTTCCCACTGCATTTATCCACGTGCAGGAGAACGAGTCCTGTTAGGGACAGGCTGGGCCATCAGCTGTGTGAGCGCGTCCCCACGACACGTTCCCTGTCAATAAGTGACAGCGCCTCTGGGACTTGCGCCCCTACTTCTAGGTCGACCTGGTGCAGCACCGGCACCTGCTGAACCTCGGTGCTTTGGAGCCACAAGCACTGCCCAGGTCGGTTAGAACTTGCTGCCACCGAGGGCAAGGAGACATCAGTCTGCTGGGCCCAGAGACCTGCTGTTTCTGGCCACGAGGGTGGCACAGCTTGCCGTGGCGCTGTGCCCCACGGGAGAGGAGATGAGTGTGTGGACGGGTGTGGAAAGATGGGGTCTGTCCTTACACTCAACACTCTGCTGGGAAGAGCAGCTCGGAGAGCTCCGCGCTCTTCAGCCTCACCCCTGGGAAGGTGAGCAGTGCGGGACAGCATGGATCTTAACGTCCAAAAACCAAACTTCCAGAATTCAGCAGAGACGGAAACACTAAAAGCGACCCTCGAGGCCTCCCCCGGATCGTGAAACAGCACGTTAGAAGCAATGAAGACTGGGCCTCCCCGGTGGCGCAGCGGTTAAGCGCTGCGCTGTGGAGCTGTCGGCAGCGGCGACGCGAGTTCGACGCCCGGCCGGGGAGAATCCCACATGGTGCGGCAGACCTCTCCTGCCTCGCCCGCTGCTCCCCTCAGCAGTGTAGTTCTGATCTGCCTGTTCTGCTACCCGCTCTGTCTCTGGTGAACCCTCTCG
>PVIJ01000717.1:0-16027 GCA_004024925.1 Scalopus aquaticus | reverse complement strand
CCTCTGGCTTGTACCCCAGCTTGTATGTATAAATAAAAAATAAATCTTTAAAAAAAAAAAAAAAAAAGAAGCAATGAAGACAGACCCACAGCAGAAGCAGGGGCGCCCACAGCCACCCTGAAGTGCAGGGAGCCCCCACTGTATTTTCTAATGAGTCCCTTGCAATCCAAATCATAGTTACCAAATCAGAGTGACATATTAAAATGTGGTATTTAGGGGTTTGGGTGACAGAGATAGGGGTGTTTGTCAGAACTCGCTGAGGGCACACTTAAGATGGGTGTATTTCATGGTATGTAAATTTCACCTTAAAAGAAGCAAAGATCTTTTTTAAGGGAATCTAGTTAATAGGCAACACTGAGGCACTGAGGGGGAAAGGTACAGCTATCTGTGGTTAGCTTTGAAATGCATCCAAAAGAGAAGCTACAGATCACAGATGCCACTCGGCCATAGAAGCAAATCTGAGATAAAGTGCAGAGTATTCAGGTCAAAGCCAGGTGGCAGGTTTACAGGTGTCCATTGTATGGTGCTTTCAACTTTGTGGGTCTGTGCAGTCCTCAGTGACACACTGGGGAGACGGTATTAGCAGAGTGGAAACTTGGAGTCTTCGTAGGCACCCCAGTGCCCACCAGAGACAAGAAGATGCGCATAAATCTCAGGCCTCAGGGGAGCTAGACCCTAAGCCACGGCTGTGCTTGCTGGTGGCCCTCGTGGGGACGCCCAGAACAGTCCAAGGTGAAGGCTCAGGCACCCTCCCGACGCCGACGACAGCCCCCTGTGTCCTGGTCACGCAGAGCCGACGGGCCCTCTGCTGCGTCCAGCCCCCCGCGGCAGCCCCAACACCCCGTGTCCCTGACGGAGGGGCGGCCCCTCCGCCCCTACCTGATCAAACTTCTTCTGCTTCTTTTCCAGGTTGGACACCAGCTGCCGCTGGTTGTCCAAGTCAACGACCAGGTCGTCCAGCTCCTGCTGAAGCCTGTTCTTGGTCTTTTCCAGTTTGTCGTAAGCAGCCGCCTTCTCTTCGTACTGCTGGGTGAGGCCTTCAATTTCCTTCTGGAACCTCTTCTTGCCTTCTTCCAGGGATTCCACGGTCATGGCAAAGTCCTGCAGCTTCTTCTTGGCATCAGACAGCTGAAAAGGCAGCATCCGGGGTGGGGTGAGAGGGGTGCCGAGACCGACCCCCACACCCTGAGAGGTGGTGAGCACCTTCTCTTGACTTGGAGTCCAAGGGGGGCAGGGGCAGCTGAGCACAGTGGCGCCCCCACTCTGCCGTGGGCAAGACCCAGAGCCTGACCTGACCCGGTCCAGCCGGGCGCGCACCTGGATGTTGAGCGTGGACACGTGCCGCTCCAGGTTCTGCTTGGCCTCCGTCTCCTCGTCCAGCTGCTCCTGCAGGCTGTTCCGCTCGTCCTCCAGCTGCCGCAGCTTGGTGGACACATTGAGCTTCTGCCGGGTTTCCTCCTGAAGCAGCTCCTACGCAAAGGGCACATGCACATCCCAGGGATGCAGCCCTGGGGGGAGGCAGCCCAGGTCCCCTGGGTGATGAGGCAAGGTACCCACCTGGGTGTCCTGGAGCTGGGACCCGAGGGACGCCACGTCCTTGGCCAGCTTGATGGCCTTCCCCTCCGCCTCGTTAAGCATCCCTGTGACGCTCTCCACTTCATTCTGGGGGTGCCAAGAGCCCGTGGTTAGTCAGAGCCTCCAGAACAGGCTCCTTGGACTCGCGTGCTGTGCCTTGGGGCACACACAGGCTGGGGTCCCCACGATGAGGATCCCGGGGCCCCAAACTTGCCAGAGCCAGGACAGCGGGGGTGCGCCCAGACACAGGTGCTCCGGCCTCACCTGCTCCTGAAGGAGGGAGAAGCGGCCGCAGATGGCGCCTGCACCTCCAAGGGGCTCTGTCCTCTCCCCCGTTCCTTGCCCTGTCACCGGCCCTCACGGCCCAAACAAAAGCACTAAACATGAGCAGCCCTCGGCCGCTTCCTGCGCCTTCTACTCCAGCTCCTGTCTCCGAGCAGGCCCTGTCCTTCCCTCTTCCCATGTACAGCGAGGGTGCAGTTGGCCACGGTCCACCCCTCCGGAACATTGCTGTGCAGGATCCCAAATCCCTGCTCTCCACTGCACTTGGGAAAACCATAGTTAATGCTCCCCCGCCCCTTACCCCAGGCTGTACGCACAGTCAGTATTTAGCCAAAGCTTGGCCATATCTCGGAAGTCAGGCCAGATGTCTAACTCAAAGCTAAGACCAAAGGTAAACAGACATGTCAGCGAAAATCCATCCCTGGCTCCATCACTCAGAGTAAAGACACAGTGATGGGCTCAAAGACCCCACGATGCCTGAGCACGACCGCCTCTTCTAGGTCGCCTGCCAACTTAGTGTTCTAGTGCCACTGGCCCAACGTGATCTCTTGGAATTGCCATCTACCGCTGGGCCTTTGCACATGCTTGTCTCTGCCTGGTAGACTTAGTGTCTGATGGTACCTGCTTCTTAGGGAGCCTTTCCTTACTCCCCCACCCAGGCCAAGCCCCTCTTGTGATTTACACTTGTTGCATCACGTGCCACCCCTTCCCAGACTGGTTTTACGTCCACTTGTGTGAGTCTCTCCCTCCACTAGGCGGGAGTTCAGTTGGGGTAGGGGCCGTGCGTCTCCTTCCTGGCTGTGGCATCTCAGGATTAAGCACAGTGCCTGGCAGGCAACAGGCACTCCATAAATGCTTGTTGAATGAGTAGATGATGGTTTCTAAAGAGGAGTTCAATAGGGCACCCATCTGCTCTCCTCCAGGAAAGCAGCCGGGGAAACTGATGGGCTCTGCAGCAGAGAGACGTTGCTTGGCTGGAAAGTGCTTCCTCCCGAGCAGAGTGGGCCCCAGGGAGAGGGGCCCCACCTGAGGCTCACCTGCAGCTTGTGCACCTTGTCGGTGAGCTCAGCCCGGGCCCGCTCCCCATCGCTGCACTTGGACTGCAGCTCCTGGAGCTGCACCTCCAGCTTCTTCTTCTTGTGCTCCACCTCCTGCTTGGCCTGGCTCAGCGCCCGCAGCTCGCCTGCCAGCTCTGCGTTTTCCTTCTCCAGCGTCTGCTTGTTCTTGTCTAGGTTTGCCTTGGCCTGGCCAGAGAAGCACAGGGGAGGGGAGGCGCTAAGATGGGAGCCTGGGCCCGGCCCTTTCCTCGCCCCAACCTCAGGCCCATGCCCTGCAATTGACGCCTCAGGGGAGGGACCCCCAGGATGGGGAGCACCATCATGCATAAGACTTTTCTTATTGCAGAAAGGCATCCCAGGGGCTGCCTACAACCTGCCATCACGTCCACTGGACACTATTCTGTACCGTTCAGAACAATGAGCTGCCAACGTTTTAATAAAGAAATCTCACAGGCCAATCTGGACTCCCAGCTTCTCTTTTTTTAATGTCTAATGTTCTGTGTCATGACTGTGGGGTGGTTTAAGGGTGCACATGTTGCACTGTATAGATACCTCAATAGTTAGGACTTTGCATAAAAAAGCTAAAAAGCTGAAAGCGGGGTTCTTGCCTTCCTCCATGGCAACATTCAGCCGACTCAGAGCAGCTGGCCCGTGGATGGGGCATCACCCCTACCATGCCTTGCTGCCTGCACATTTATCATCAACATCCACTGCTACTACTGTGACAGGTAAGTGGAAGTTATTTTATGTACTCGGCACCAGTAAGCATGTACTTTTTCATAAGAAAAAAGGAGAGAGGAGGGGCCTTCTCAAAGGACTGCAGGGAGAAGGGAAGAGAAATGCCTGGTTCCCAAGAGCAGAGGAAACAACTCGGCTTCTGCAGCCCGTGGGCAGGTGCTGAGGGTGTCCAGGCAGCCTCAGCCACCATCCTCTGCTCCAGGCAGGACAGGGAGCTGTCAGCACCTTGGACAGAGACAAGGTGCCTTTTAGTGGTGGCGGTGCAGGTTGATAGGCAAGGGCCCGAGGGGACCTGAGGGAACCTGAGGTCCACTAAAACATCCCAGCCAAAGATGCCAGAATTGGGCGAGACAGAAGTTGTGTAAAGGAAGCCCAGGTAGGAATATTGTCTGAAGTTCCCCACTCATGGAAGCTCATGGAACCCAAAACATAAAATGCAGACAGTTCTCTTTCAGTGCACTTGGGTGAGTGAGCAGAAGTTCATGGAACGGATGTGTCTGCCCGGGTCATGAACAGCCAAATCCTTCCAAAAGGTGGCTAGAGAATAACGAGCTACTCTTTCTGGGGTCCCCTCATCCAGCCGTAAAGTTACAGGAACACACACTTGCCTGGAAGGCCAGTTATTTCAGAAGGTGGGAAGAGCCCATCTGGGTTTGAATCACACAAAAATGAAAAATAACGTGTGGGCACAGAAAAGGAAAGATCATAGAAAGGGGACAGGCATGCATGTGGTGGTGATGACAAGCAAAATCTCACTTGCCCCAAATAGAGAAAGAAAGGACAAAACGTTGAAGGTGAGTGTCCAGACCCCACGTGACAAGGGGCGGGTTGTGAACACAGGCCCTACTATTCACCTGGAGGATGGGAGCTCAGGTTAGCACAGCGCTGCAAGGAGTGGTCCTAGCCCCACTGTTTCTCAGTTAGGTGGGGGCTGGAGATGTGCTTTGCACAAGGGCCACAGGTGACCGGCAGGAGTTAGTGTTTGCAAAACTCTGGGACGGCATCTGGCGCCTGGCCCGTGCTATGCGTGAGGGACTACCGGCCTTGCTCCTTGTGCAGGAAATGGTGAGGCTTTGGCCCACATGGCAGTGAAGCAGCTCACAGAAAAACGCTCGGGCAACCACTTCACGAAAGGATATTCACGTTGACCCGTGATGGAAACAAATGCAAACTCCAACAAGTCAGGTAGGCAACACCCCGCCCACTCCCTCTAGCCTGGGCAGTGAGGGAGCCAACAGGATGTCACAAGCTAAAACCTCACCCCGGAGAACGAAATACTAAACAAGTCTCCAAGGGAGAGCAAAGCTCCCCATAGGAAAGCGTCCAGAGCAGGGCTACTTAATGATGGTAGAAAGAATGAGGTGGCATCATTCTCAAACTCTGCTGGAGAAATAAAACCTTTACAGTCTCCCTCCAATCTGCAGAGAAATCTCGATGGACAGACAGACCGTCCTGGCCTTAAGTTACTGCCCAGGAATATTGCTGAACCTTTGCATACCTGGCGGGGGCAGTCTGCTGTTGACCCACTCTGTGGGGTCCAGAGCCACACAGCTTGGGTCTAAACTGTGGTTCTGGCCCTGACCAGCCACGGTAGGGGGTGAGGCCTTCCCAACAGCCCCGCTGGCCCCGTTTCTTCCCATGCGAGATGGGCCCACGGGGTTGACATGATGCCCCCGAAGCACTTACTGCTGGAATCTCAATCCCCTTGTTGTTTGCCCCACACAGACCCCGAGGAATCACCTGCTGGCACGTGGCTCCTGTGTCGTCACCAGCATGTTTCCACTCACCCTCTTGAACTGCTCGAGCTGCTCCGTGAGCTCCTCCACCGCCTGCGTGTGCTTCTGCCGCATCTCCTGGACCTGGGCCTCGTGGGACCGCGTCTCCTCGTCCAGAGCCTTCTTCAGCACCGTCACCTCCTGCTCCCTCTTGGCCCTGCGCAGGAGGAAGACGGCGGAGGTGAGACAGGCCTTCCCCTCCCACAGCGCTGTCCAGGGAGCCAGAGGTCTCTGAACTGCCGTCTCTGGTGCCACCCTGCCTGGCTGCGTGACTGGGTGAGTCCCCTAACCTCTGTCGCTGACATTTCCTCGGCTGCGGAATGAGGAGGTTTCCTGCCCAGAACATCTCAGAGCCGGCAAAGAGATGCAGAATTACACTGTGCCCAGATAGTCATATTAGCCCTTATTATTTATGCCAGGCTCTGGCCTGAGTTCTTTATAGATTTCAGCTCAGATAATAGTGACCCCAAGTGGCAGGAGCATTATCATTTCCACCTTCCAGCCGGAGAAACTGTGGCAAGTGGAAGTTAAGCAGCTTTGCCGGGGCTGACAGAGCCAGAATCTGAACCTAGTCCGATTTCGAGCTCAAGTTTTTAAAGACCTTTCTGGGCTTTCCTGTCCCGTCAGCCAGATAGGAAGAGAGAATATTTTGCAGACCTCCAGGTAAGAGATGAAGCACAAATTCCAAGGTGTGAGAAATCAATCGCATTGTCTGCGCAGGACCTGACGCCGGATACACTGTGAGTGAATTTGTTTGTTGAATGAATCAACAACCTAGTTTTAGTAAAGTCAGCATTCATTATCTAGCATTGGCTAACGTGTGTTTTGGTTGTGGGTTTTTTTTGGGGGGTGGGGGTTGTCTGTTGTCGTTTATAGTAAATAAAATTTTATTTCCCACAAAACTTATACACGCACTTGGAAATTAAAGCTTAGCGATTTCCTAGTTTACTTCCACACATATGAAAAGACAGGAAGGAAGTAACAAATATCTTAACACTTTGTGGTCCGCTCACGTATTAGTCTGTGTTTTTGTCACCAGTATCAGGTGGCCGCTCACGTATTAATACGTGTTCATCTAGTCTCCGGTTTTTCACGCCACGGTGGATTGATTTGGAACTACTAGGAGCTATTTCTTTGATCATACTCAGTCTAGAAGCTTTACACATTGTTTTGGTGAAAGTGTAAGGTGTTTTATGAGAGATATGACAGTTTTTTTAATATCCAGTAGTTCAGGAGTTGTGTGTGTTTTACTGAATGCTTCTACCATTCAAGCGGTGGCACAGAAAATGGCCGGCCCCAAGGGCTGGTGAATTGAAAGGGCACCGGCACACAAAGTGTTAACCATGGGGGCAAAAGAGGGTGGTTTTGGTATCTACTTTTCTTTAGTTTTCAAAGTATCCATTAATTGAGTGTGTCCTGCTTTGGGATCCAAAATAAGATGATTGAAGAGCCCACATTTAGGTTAAAGCAAACAGAATCCCGAGTCAGGGTGGAGTGGGGCCCCCTGCCCCCACCTGAGCTCCTGCTGGGCGGCCGTGCTGTCCAGCGTGTCCTCCAGCTCCGTCTTCAGCGCCTCCAGCTCCTCCCCCAGGTCCCGCTTCTGCTTCTCCGCCTTGCTCCGCGCCGCCCGCTCCGAGTCCAGGTCCTCTTGGAGGTCTGAGATGTGCCCCTCCAGCTCCCGGATCTTCTTCAGGGCGTTGTTCTTCTGGGCAATTTCGTCGTCCAGCCTGGCGGGCACAGAGCCACGGAATCAAGGCCCTGGTGCCCGGCCCCCTGCTGGCTCATAACGTGGCCAAAAACGCTTTTCTGGAGCCGGCCACTCATACTGCAGAGACCGAAACGTGTCCCGCCGGGTCCCCAAGTCACAGCCGACCCCTCCTTGCAGCGGGAGAGTCACAGCCGGGGGGCGCGGGAGAGAAGGCAAAGTGCGGGCGCGTGAGAGGGCAGAGGTGGGTGTCTCGAGCAGGCTCACGCCCCAGAGCTAGGTTTTTGGAGGGTCACTGAGTGCCATCAGGCAGCCCGGACTGAGGAGAAAGAGCTGGCAGGGGACCCGCCAGGAAGCCGTGGGGCTCGAGTCCCAGCTCAGCTGGGTGACAGCCCTGGGCCCCGCCACCTCCCAGGCTCAGCCTCCTCTCGGGACAGCGCAGCACCCCCGGCCAGGAGTTGCAGGGAGCCCCCAGAGAGCTTGGCGCCAGCGAGCAGGTGAGCGGGCCCCGGTCGCTCTGCTGCAGTAGCCCCGGAGGTGGTTAGTGTGACCGTGAGGCCGGAAAAGGCCAAGTGGCACGTCTTCAAGGACAGCAGGATGGGCGGGCTGCAGCCTGCTGAGGGCCGGCAAAGCTCGGAGGAGACGGGCTTTCCCAGATAGAGGGACCAGAGGAGGGGCTGGGGGCGGGGGCCGGCAGCCCCCATGCAGGCTGTGCGGCGTGCAGTGGAATGGACTACACGGGCAACTGGGCACCTAGAACCCGAGCGTAGGTGTGAAAGAACCAGGCACCCCAAAAGCAGACACTGTGGGGAGAAGGGAGACCCAAGGGGGGTGAGCTGGGGGGAAGGGGACAAAGCAAAGACATGGTTCTGGGCATGCCGGTCTGGCCTGGGGCCGCCGGGACCAAGGCGGCCACTGCGGGTGCGCAGGCGCCCACGGGGCGGTGGACACGCGTGCCCGCCAGCCCGGCTACCTGGCCAGGGCGGCCTGCAGCTCCTCCTCCTTCTTGGCCAGCTGCAACTTGAGCTCGGCAATCTGCGCCTGCAGGTCGGCGATCTGCTCGTGGAAGTCACTGGCCTCTCCCTCCAGCTTCCGCTTCAGCTTCTCCAGCTCCTGCCGGCTCTTCTCCTCCTTCTTCAGCCGCACTGCAACAGAGCCAGGCCCTCAGGAGGCGGGCCCGCCAGAGAGACGCCTGCCCGGCACTCCCCACGGGAAAGCCTCACGCGTGCACACACATCTTCCCAGGGATGTCGGTTTACACCGCTGTCCGTCCACTGTGTCTCGGTGAGGAGTGATTCGGGAGTCTGCCTCTCTCGAAATAATCTGCCTTGCTCAAATTTCCTTTCTGATTTTCCCATGTTGCAAACATCCACCCGCAAACTCTCTGCGCGGCCAGCCAGTTTACCTTCCAGTTCTGAGATCATAGACTCGTGCTTGTTCTTCAGCTTGGTGAGATTCTTGGCCTTTTCTTCTTCCTCTGCAAGATTCGTCGTTAAGTCACTGATCCTCTCTTCTAGGAGTTTTCGTTCCTTTGGGGGAAAGAGAGAGAAATAACATGTATCTTTTCTCCAGGATCTATGTTTTCCTTTTAGTGATGCTCAGATACAGTTGAAAGAAAAACTTGCATTATGACCAAACAACAAGCTAGTTTTAAATGATAAAGTGAAATTCCTTAACAGTAATTTCCAAAGATCTGCCTCTTCTCATCTCATGTCACTCTGTCCCTCATGCTTCCATGTCCTCAGTCCCCTCCCCCAATGGGGTTCCCTCCCCCTTCCCACTGTATTCCAGCTTGTCCCTCCCCCTGGGGACTTTGCACAAACCAGCCATCTGCTTGGGATGTTTATCCCCTTCTCTCTTTAGCTGCTCATCAGGCTTTAGATTTTCACCTAAATGCCACCTCCTCCAGGTAGCCTTCCCTGAATGCCCTAGTTCCACAACCTAGTGCTCTGCTTTCACTATATGATAAGTACCTCCTTCAGAACTCTGATCATGATGGGAATTAATGGTTGCCTATAAGATTGTCTATTTGCTGTCTCACTCGCATTTAAGCTCCCCAAGGACAAGGTCCTTCTTTTCCAGGCATGCCCTGCACCCACCAGAGGACCTGGCTCACAACAGGAGCCCCGCTGACCTTTAGCTCAGAGAACGAAAGGGACCCATCTTCAGTGGGGCTGGTTAGTGGTTACTGACTAAGGGGACCTATTGGTCCCAGCGGGTGCTGGTACTGTCCCAGTTTGGTGCTACAAGTCCCACAGCCCCGAGAGCCCTCAGTCTCAGGTAAGCCACGACCCCTCTGAGTAACCAGAAGTGGCCCGAGAGAATGTGGGAGAGGCCCCTGAGTCTCGGGCATACTGGCTGCCTGTCCACGACTTGGTTCCACCGGTCGGTGGCGCTGAGACTGGCTCTGTGGCAGCCTGGGGCTGGTGGGACCAGCCAGGACCAAGCCCACAGCACCCCACATCCCGACCACGGTCAAGGTGACCTTGTCACTGCTCGAGGCGACCTTGCTTGGCCCTCAGTACCCTGTTCTTGGCTTTCGAAAGTCAAGCATCTGGCGAGCTCGTCATCTGGATGCAGATGCTCAGACCCACTCACCTTTGACAGCTTGTTGTTCTGATCGTCCATGACCAGCATCTCGTCCTCCAGCTTCTTGATCTTGGCCTCTGCCGTGACCTTCTCGAGTTGTAGCTTCTGCCTGGCAGCTTCCTCCTCCTCCAGCTGCTCTTCCAGGTCCTTTGTGGGCGAGGGAAGAGAATCGCCATCTTGTTTAAAACAAAGTCCCTTTCACGGAGCTCTGGGGACTACCTGAAGGGGGGGAGGGACCGGTGGATCCCCCCGCCCCACTCTGCAGTGTTCTCTTAATGGAAATAAGGTGGAGCAAGTGACTTGCTTCATGGAGCCTCAGTCTCCTCATCTGTAAAATGGGGGTGATTGCTACCTTGGTGTTTTTTGAATGTGTCCGCAAATTCTTTGCTACTTTTCTCCTCACCAAAGGTGAAGCTTAATTCTTCCCCCCAGGAGGAGGTGGTCTGTACTTAGTGACTTGCTTGTAACAAATAAAATGAAGAGGAAGAGGTAAGTGTAACATCAGAGCTTGGGCTATAAAAGGCCTGTGGCTCCCGCCCCCATTCTCTCCTTGATTGACTCCTTCTGGGAGAATCAGCCGCCGCATGGTCATGAGCTGAGGTCTCCTGCCTGCAGCCTGGTGAGCATGCCCCATGGAAGTGGGTCCCCCAGTCCCAGTCTAGCCTTCAGATGGCCACAGTGCCCCCACCGCTGTCTGACATCCTGACTGCAACCTCCTGAGACCTGAGACCCTGAGCCAGACCCCCCACAACGAGCCACTCAAAATTCCTGATGGTGTGACACAAATGTTTATTATTTCCAATTTCTAAGTTGAGGGCTCTTTTGTTCTGCAGCAACAGTTGACTCATACAGGTGCCCCACGGAGGGTTGCTATTAGGAGAGGAGCTGTTAGCCCATGACAGGCAGGGCAGAGCAGGCTCTGTAACCCTAGCTCTAGTGATGGGACCTTGGGCAGACGGCCATTCTCTCAGGCCTTAGTCTCTCTGTCCAGTGAGGACCATATCATCAGAGGTAGCTCCCAGGCCTGAAGGGAGGTCAAGGGTCCTGGCAGCCACCAAGCGCAGTCTCGGTGGCTGCAGGCCTTACCAACATCTGCTGGGCCATCTTCTTCCTTTCGGCCTGCAGCTGCTGGCCCCGATCTTCCTCCTCCTCCAGGCGGGCCTCCATCTCATGCAGGATCTCCTCCAGCTCCTGCTTCTTGGCTGCCAGCCGAACCCGCATCTCCTCGGCCTCTGCGTACAGCTCTGTCTCTGCCTGCAGCTGCTCCTGCAGCTGGTTCTTCTCCTCAGCCAGCTGCACCAGGGGTGGGGAGGTGGCCAGTGAGACTCACGGGGCCGTACAGCCCACCCTCCCTCGATGCCCGAGTCACGCGCCTGGCCGGTACCTGCGTGTGCTTCTGCTCCAGCTCCTTGAGCTCCGTCTCTGCCTTTTGCTGCCGCTCCTTGATCTTCTGCAGCTCGTCCTCCTTGGCCTGCATCTCCTCCTCCTGCCGCGTCACCTGCAGCAGGGGCTTCACCTGCACACACGCCATCAGCCTGTCACTTGTTTTCGTGGCACAAGGGATACACTCAGAATAAATGAGATCAGGGTTCTCAGCCGGAGACAGCTGTACCCAAAGCCACATCCCCCAAGTCTCCGCTGTCACACTGGGGGATGCTACCAGCATCTAGTGGGTGCAGATCAGGGATGCCATTGAACATTCCAGAATGCATCAGGAAGCCCCCACAACATGGAATTATCCATCCCGGAATACCAGTAGTGCGAAGGTTGAGAAACCCTAAACTAGGGCAACTGGAAAAGCTATAGAGTGAAGAGTCTCCCTGCCCCTTCCCAGAGATTATGCTAGAAAATGGACATTTCCTTCCAAGGAGAAAGGGGGGTGGGGATCCTCTACATCCAAGGTCATTATTAGCAGTTTCTTCCAGTCTTTTTTCCTAAACATTTACATTTATACTCAAGCTCACGCTGCCAGTTTGACACGTGGCTTCTAGAATTTAAAAGTGCAAAATAATGATGCTCTTACATCATTTCTATATCATTTCTACAGCTTTTTCCCCCTCTGTTTGTGTGTTTCTTCTTTTTATACTCCAACTTTATTTTTAGGTTGCCATCATTTTCAATAGTTGAAAAATACTCTATAGATGAATGAGCCATAACTGATTAATGATCTGCCAGCACTGGGCATTGAAATTTTGCCATTGTAAAGAAGGCCCTGATGTTTTTTTAAATTTCAGAGGGATCTGTAGGACAGTTTTTCAGGGGTGTGGTCAGTGGGGATGCACACTGCCAAAAAGCAGGCCCCCTTTCCCCCCTTCCCAGGCTAGCTCCTGACTCCTGTTCGAGTCCCTGTCACGCACGCTCTGTCTTCTCCTCTCGTGCATGTTCTGCATCTGCTCCCGTGACTCTCTCTCCTGCGCCCCCACTCAACAGCCACGAGACCAGAGCCCGTGGCCTGCTCATAGCAGGTCCCCAGCATTCGCATCTGCCCAGTGAGAAGGGTTCTGACACTTTCCACACTCAGGGCACGGAGGGGGAAGCCTGTTGTCGACTAGTTCGTCACAGCCAACAAAGCGGCCTGATTTTCCTTATTTCTGATGTCTTTCCTGGGACACGTTTCAGACACTGTAGCCAGAGAAACGAACCATCGATCCACACACCAACCCAGATGAATCTCCAGAGAATGGTGTTGGGTGAAAAAAAGCCAAACCCAGGAGGTGCCATACGGTCTAACTCCATGGATACATCACTCCTGAAGTGACACGGTTCTAGAAATGGACAGGTGAGTGGTTCCCAGGGCCATGGAGGGTGGGTGTGGCTATGAAAGGGTGACACGGGTGATGCTGGTGGTGAAAGGAATGTTCCAGATCTGTGTTAAGGTTCCAGCTGGAATCCATAGGTCAAAGACCTCCCCCATGCCTGCCAACACCCATCTCAGCCCCGTCTCCCGGGCTGCTGGAGTGAAGAGGCGGATGAGACCTGGGAAGGTGGGTACACCCGGGGTTCACCTTGGTGAACAGCCTCCACCACTGCCAGTTGCGCAGCTTCAGGTAGGCTGCGCAGTTCCTCTGAATCACCTTCATGGCCGTCAGCTGCTGCTGCCTCTTGGCAAAGGCCCTGGGAAAAGGAAAGGGGGCGGTTAGCCCACAAGCCTCCCCATCGGTCTCATCACAGCCCCCTTCCTGCCCTGTAGGGTCCTGAAAGCCAGACATCTGTCTAGGTCTCTCCAGCTCAGACGCTTCGGGAAGCTCTCAGTGTCAGCACCAGCATCTAGCTGGGCACCAGCCAGTGAGATCACCCAGAGCCCAGGGCATTTTCTGGGAGACAAAGAAGACCCTAAGCTCACAAAAAGCTCTGGGCTTGGGACTGCAGGTCAAACGATACTCAATCTATGGGACACTGATTCTAGGTGGGCCCCGCACACATCCAGCTGTGCCACATCTGCACCAAAGCTGAGTGTCTGGCAAACCTATTCTTCCCTGGGTGTATATGGAATTCATGAATGCAGAACCCGAGAATAGTCAACTATCTGCATAAAAGTGAGCCTGAGCAGGTCAAGGTCAACTAGTGTCATTCAAGGGTTAACTGTATCCACAAGGCCCCACTGTCCTCTTTGGGGGTGTGGTTTTCATTGAGAAAGATGACCCCCTGCCCAGCCCTAAGTTTCCCAGACAGAAGGGCATCAGATCTGCCAAGGCCCTAGCTTTTGAATCCCGTTTGCACATGAGGCTATAGTGACAGTCCAATACTCTTTCCTCAGATACTTTCTCCTATTCTAACTTCCGAAATGATAACCAGACGCTGCTCTCAACCCCCTTCAGCAGCGTTGCGTTGGCTCCTCATAACCGATCCTCACAAGCAAGGATGATCATGCTCATTATCCAGGCTCAGAGAGGTAGAGTAACTAGTCCAAGACTCATCAGCAAATAAGTGGTGGAGCCAGGAAGAGAACCCAGATCTAAAGCTCTAGCGCCTGCAGTCTCCGCCTCTTTCCTGCCCTTAGAACTAGTGCAACTATCTGAAGTGGTGGCATTTCTGCCCCTGCAAGAAAAACTGCCATTTAGTCAGCATTGCATCTCAGAGCAGATGGCCTCTTGGCCTCGGGGAGTCAGGACACATGTCCAGAAAGCCCCTCAAGAGTTTGCATATCCGGTCTGTGCTTGTGGGGAGGCAAGAATGTGGGTCTTGTTCAACATCCAAAAATCAATCAACGTAATCCAACACATCAACAAAAAGAAAAAGAAAGACCATATGATCATATCAATAGATGCTGAGAAAGCATCTGACAAAGTGCAACGCCCATTTATGATAAAATCCTTTGAAATCCTTGGGATAGAAGGAACATACCTCAACATAATAAAAGCTATATACGACAAACCCACAGCCAATATTATCCTCAATGGTGAGAAACTGAAAGCCTTTCCACTAAGATCAGGAACAAGGCAAGGATGTCCACTCTCACCATTGCTTTTCAATATAATACTGGAAGTCCTAGCGAGCAATTAGACAAGAGAAAGACATTCAAGGGAGCCAAATAGAAAAAGAAGAAATTAAACTGTCTCTATTTGCAGATGATATGATAATATATATACAAAACCCTAAAAACTCCATAGAAAAACCTCAAACTCATCGACCAGTTCAATAAAGTAGCAGGATACAAAATCAACACACAAGAATCAATAGCATTCCTACATGCAAACACCCAATCTGAAGAAGAAGAAATTAAGAGATCCAGCCCCTTCAAAATTGAAACCAAAAAATCAAATATCTGGGAATAAATCTAACAAAAGACATAAAAGACTTATAGAAAGAAAACTATAAAACACTGTTGAAAGAAATAGAAGAAGACACAAGAAAATGGAAAGGCATCCCTTGCTCATGGAGTGGAAGAATTAACATTATCAAAATGGCACTCCTACCAAAAGAAATTTACAGATTCAACGCTATTCCAATAAAAATCTCAATGACATTCTTCAAAGAAATAGATCGAATACTGATGAAATTCATATGGAACCACAAAAAACTCACATAGCTGAAGCCCTCCTGACTGAAAAAAAGAAAATGGAGGAATATCACTCTCTGATTTCAAACTATACTACAAAGCCGTGATAATTAAAACAGCATGGTACTGGAACAAAAACTGACACAAAGACCAATGGAACCGAATAGAATACCCAGAATTAAAGCCGCATATCTATGAACAACTTATCTTTGACAAAGGAGCAAAGAAAATGCAGTGGAACAAGGACAGTCTATTCAATAAATGGTGCTGAGAAAACTGGACAGCCACATGCAAAAAAAATGAAGCTAGACTACTACCTCACACCCTGCACAAAAGTCAACTCAAAATGGATAAAAGACCTGGATGTAAGACCTGAAACCATAAAAGCTATAGAAGAAAATATAGGCAAAATTCTACACGATATACATCTCAGCAAAATCTTTAAAGACACATCCCCCAAAGTGAAGGAAGTGAAGGACAAGATAAACAGATGGGATTACATAAAAATAAAAAGCTTCTGTACAGCAAAAGAGACATTAACCAAAACTAGCAGACACCCTACCAACTGGGAAAAGATCTTAGCACACAATACTACCATTAAAGGTCTGATAACAAAAATTTACAAGGAACTCACACAACTCAACAAAAACAAAGCCAATAATCCAGTCAAAAAATGGGCAGAAGAGCTCAAAAGGCACTTCTCCAAAGAAGAAAAGTAAATAGCCAACAGGTACATGAAAAAATGTTCAACTTCACTTATAGTCAAGGAAATGCAAATCAAAACCACAATGAAATACCACCTCACACCTGTAAGGATGGCACACATTAAAAATACAGGCAATCACAAATGCTGGAAAGGATGTGGAGAAAAAGGAACTCTTCTACACTGCTGGTGGGAATGCAAACTGGTCCAACCACTATGGAAAGCTGTATGGCGGTTCCTCAAACTGCTAAAAATGGAACTTCCATAAGACCTGGCAATACCACTTTTGGGAATCTACCCAAAGGACAGAAAAACACTAATTCAAAAGGATACATGCACCTGTATGTTCACTGTGGCACTGTTCACAATAGCAAAGGTATGGAAGCAACCCAGATGTCCAAAAATAGATGATTGGATCCAGAAGATGTGGTACATATACACAATGGAATACTATTCAACATTCAAAGAAGATAAACACATGCAATTTACAGCGACATGGATGGAATTAGAGGGGATCATACTCAGAAATAAGCCAGAAAAAAAAATATCAAATGGTTTCACTTATAACAGGACTATAAGGAAACCAAATAGGAGAGAGACACA